>JAUYWI010066132.1:0-15071 GCA_034780595.1 Parotoplana pacifica
CGATCTACCAAGGTGCAACGGGAGAGCTATTGTTTTTGAAATTTTATTTTTGTGATTTAAAAAATCGTATTAAATATATTTTCTTTAAATTCCAGAGAATTTTTGCCTTACAGATTTCATTAAAAAATATTCATACCAAAAAGCTTATGAAAATGTTGGTGTCCAAAATTACCCATAAGATAAAAATCCTATATATTTAGATATGAAGAAGTGTTAAATTTAATTTCCTAATCAAATATTCGAAATGAGCTAGAATAAACCATGTAGAGTCATAAATTAAGCATAAATATCACTTATGCCAAATTTGATACAAATTGGATGATTGTATCGATTTTAGAAGCATTTTTGATAAAAATTCAATAAAGTTTTAGCAAAAAATCGATAACCAATTCATTTTAATTTATTTTACTTAAGGAATTTGTATGCCAAATTTCAGCTTAATCTGACTTTGGGAACTATGCTAACTAGAAAATATCAAATATCCAGACTTGGTGTTGTCGTAGAGGGTCGCTAGCTAAGGCCAGCATTGATTTTTAAATAGGAATCTTCCTCATTTGTCATGGGGTAGATGTGTTCCAAATTTCAACGACATGGGAAGTCTACCAGGTATATAAAGATATGAAAAATTCAGGAACTCTCGCATATAATGACAAAATTGTGCATAATTGATGCCCATTGTGCCAATGAAATTCTGAAAACAGTTGTCTTCTAATATTAATTAATGTTTTTCAGCTTTCAACCCATGGTTACACACTGGAAAGTCAACTACTTAGCCTTAATACACCATTAAGTTTGGCACTGCGAGAAATGCTTCATGGGAATAAAAGTTTGAGCGAAGAACATATAAATACTCTTTTGATGGCAAACAATTCAGCTAGTCAGTTTCTACGTGTTAATTTAGTTGATCACTTCAAATAGTGTTCTTTTCTACCTGTTTTATCTGTGTATCCCTACTATCTACCTATCTAATAGTGACATGGATTTTGTAACCTACATATTTTATTAATTTCTGTAAATATTATATCATTAGTACTTGTTAACCCTTAATACTTTTCTTATAATAGTCAGCATGAAATTTGGCATATCTAAACAAGTTTAGGTCTAAATGCAATAAAATGACAAAAATTATTGCTGACTTCAAAGAAGTTTCATTTTATTCTACTAAAACACACTACTGGTTTCTAGACAGTTACTAGTGTGTGTATCAACAAAACTAAAATTGATTTTTATAGTTCTTCAAACACTTAATAGGTATATGTGCCAAATTTTATTGAAATCAGTTTAAATTAAGGTAGCATTATCGGTGTCAAAGAAAGAAAGAAGAAAATTTAAAAAAAGGCAAATTTAATCATTCATAGTTTGAAAAATACTGAACCGATTTCTATTAAATTTGCACAATGTCTAGGCTTTTCTATTGACTGAATTTGGGTATTGTAGGATTTAAATTGTCGAGCTGTAGGTATCTAAAGTTTAGCCCATTTTCCGAAGTCCAATATATAATGCTCTGGCAAGGCTAGCTATATAGAGTTAACGGCCTATTGAATTACCATTGGCCTAGATCCCTGAAAACATCTGAACAATTTGCTTTGAAATTTGGAACATTGAATTGTACTACAACAGAACTTTTTTTTAAAATTGAAGGTCATAGGTCACATCACTTTTAGTTCAAAGGGCCAAAAACTGACAAATTATTGTTTTTTTCACATTTAGGTCATTTTAGTTTATAAATCAAAATTTATCATAGATATAAATGCAAATTTTAGATCAACAACAGGAGAAATGAAGTCAATTTTATGTTACCTTAATCTAGGTTTCTCAAATTTGAACAGCAATAGGACTTCGTTTGGATAAGCGGTACTTTAACATGTTAAAATCAAGGAATGTAGTGGCCACCCTTAATTGAATATTTTTGGTGAAAATTGCTAAATACGATGATAAATGGTTCGTAAAGCTACAAATATGATTTCGTGTGTTTTCAGCTATAATAAAGAATAAAAATACATATAAGACATAGATAACCCATCAATAGGCTGTATGAACAAGAAACTGATGCGTATATGAATGAAAATGAATGAGAGGAACTATAATAGGTATTGATTAAATATAGCATATATAGAGTTCACAAAGTTCGATTTATTAAATATTACAACACAAAAAGTCAGTGTGAACTCTATTAAGTATTTGAAACATAATAACAAGTCATATCACAACATTCATCCCTTCATCCATTCATCGTATAACCATAATATCGAATAGGTTTCTTAGTAATACGGGACGAACGTCGAACTCGTTTTTACGGGTAGACAGGCTGGCATAATTTCATTGTCGTATTCAATACTTTGTTCAGTAATTGGCGGGTGGATTTGTTAGCGGGGGCATTAAACTTTAGAACTACTAATAACGACGATAATCTCGTATGTTGTCTGAGATAAACAGTCTAATGCATACATTTCTGCTTATATATTCCAACCTTTGTTTCTTTTACTGTAACTGTAAATTCAACCTAAATATTTCCATTTACCTGTTTTAAATTAATTACGCAATAGGTTTAATTGTATTGTAAAAACTACGTAGGTATGTGATGTTTTATAAAAAAAATTATTGTAATTAAACGATTTTCTAAACAAAAATTGTGCTGCTTCAAATGTAAACGGAGGATGGGAGCCATTGCAGTAGACATCTGTACAAAGTTTTTAGTATACACTGGAGCCAATGTATCTACCATTGTGTTTTTGCTAAATTTAATAATATAACAGCCAATTAAGCATTATATGAAAGAGAGAATCAACACAAAGAATTAATTCCATTTGATGACGTTTTAATTTGAAAAAATCAAAGAATTATTAAATCATAAAAATATTTTATGAACAATATTAGGCCTAATGCATAAAACTGACTAGGTACAGTTTTTGGGAACATAGTTTATAAAGGTGTCTAAAATTGACATTTTGAACGGCACGAAGTAAATTATTTGCATAATTCTCGTGATTTCGAGATAATTTGTATCGCATCCAAGTTCTGGTAAAATCGGAATGTACACTTTCAAAAACTTGTTCCAGGTAACATCCCAAGGATTTGTTTTTTTTTGTGTACAGAAATCTCATATGTGAAATATGATGTAATGAATTTTTGTTGTATATTTATATTGCCTCCAAACGCTATTTCATTTGAGCACTTATTGTCCAAGTTTCGCATCTGTATATCAGTATTTGACCAGATGTAGCTTTTCAAAAATCTTTTTTTGGTTTTAAGAGCAATGCTTTCGCTTGTCAGGATGATTTTCTTGTCATTGAATGCTTTCTTGGCCATTGCAATTCCGCACTTAATTTCGGTATCGCATCTACAGCATACCTGAGCAAGGGAAGGGATAGGGGGAACTATCCCTCCGAAATTAAAAAAAGGAGAGGGGGTCAATGAAGAAGGGGGGAGAACAAAAGGCTACATTTCCCGGAAGTGCACCATGCGATCCTGGTGAAATTGCTGAATCCAACATTTTTTTGTAGGTGTCAGATAAAACTCCAGCATTTTTAACTGTACAAGTGTCAAACACCCATATCAAGGTGAGACCTTGGAATTAAAGGACCAATTCTACTGGAAGAAGGAAATGAAGAACTTAAAGCTTCACTCAAAATAAATGAAGCTCCACTGCAGTCATTTAGAGCACCTGTCAGAAACGGTTCAACATAAGTTGAGCACCTATTAATATTGTGATCCATATGTGCTTTTACATCATAGTCTCTGAAAACATAGTTATTTTGAGCCAACTGAGGTGCCAAATCTTCAAAAATAGAGCATATATCAAAAGAACTTTTTCTAGAATACACAATCATGTCAATAAAATATATCTTTGAGTTTCTTTTTTCTGTTTCCTACTAAAATTGAAGAGTTGCAAAAAGAAAACTGAAAACTGTTGTGAAACTCTGTGCTATCCTTTCCAACAATTTTAATGAAATTAATTTCGTGAGGAATCTTGTTTCCATTGGCAATGAATGATGTTCAGCTTGTACCAAGATTGTACAGATGCCGTAGATAAGCACCCACCTTTTATGTTACTTATTAAAGTATTTGCACTGATAGAATGTATGATTAAAGAAAACAAGGCTGCCATAACAACACCTAAGAGGCAGACTGTTATTCTAACCCAAAATTGTAAGTGCATTTATAAGTACCTGACTGTGGGCATATGAGATCATACTCGTAACACAAGATAATATAGTGAAATAATGTTCATAATGCTATGATAGCACAGAAGCTTCTGTGTTTTTGTACTATGTTAATGAGTAATACAAAAGAGAGTTAACAAGTAAATGTTTGGGGAAAAATTTGGTGGTAATTTTTTCTTTTGAAAAAGGGGGAGGGGTCTAAAATCAGACTTGTCCCCCCACCCGAAAAATGATAGCTGCTCAGGTATGGTTTACAGTATCCACCAAATATATAAACGCCTCATAGGTACCACTCCTTAAGGTTTTTTTCAAAATTGTTCGAAAACGACTGAACCGATTGGTATCGGCGCTTGCAGATTTTTTACATCAATTTTTTTAGTGTGACCCCCAAGGTCATATGACGGCCCTCTGAAAAAAATAAAGTTGGTCCCAAAATGTTAAAATGAACTTTTTACAACAATAAATTCTGTAGTTAAACATGTAACCCTATTTTTTATATGCGCCTGACAAGGGGGGTCTAGAATCACGTCATCAGACTGATTACAAATTTGGTATGGAGCTCATCTACTAGGTATTCAGTAATATAAATCCATAAAATGACAAAAATTATTGAATATCAGTTTTGGTAGAAAAACGATATTTTTGGCCAAAATCAATTAAATGGCTCTAAAATCTAAACAAAACATCCGATTATGTCAAATTTGATAGTTAAAATTAAGAAAACATTAGAAATAATAATGTATTAAAAAACTGGTTACTTCATATTTAAGGTTGCTGGTCTGTGAGGTCCACCATACCACAAAATTTAATATTTTTATAAGTAAATTTCTTTAATGGCTCTATTTGATTTAAAATAGAGGCTAGATCATTGAACACGATCGTTTATAGGTTTTTGGAAATCTGGAAACTTTTCTGAGGAACCAGCCAGAATCCAATTAGGTATGCCTGACAATATGCGGCTTCAGCATGGTAATCCAAGACCACCTGTATCCCAACTGGTTCGCCAATACATTCAACAGAACAATATACGTTTACTTATGTGCGACAGATATGTATTTCCGAGATTGGAGGCGAAACGTTTCATTCGAGTCAAGATGTTAGAGATTTCCTCAATGCTGAATTGCCAAATGTCACAACAGAATCTTCGAGATCTAATGACACATTTAGAACAAATTGTCGAAAACGAGGGAAAGTACTCTGATTGACTCTGTCTTAATTATTTATACGTTGATTGTCATCAAACTTTGTTTCTAAAATATATTATATTTTTTCCATAAACAATCGCTTTTTATGATCCAGCCTATAGTTTAATATTATGTAGGTTCTAGGTCATTTCTAGTGATTTTTCAAGGATTTTCTGCCCTAATATTGGATTTCAGACAAATTGACTTTTAAAGTGTCGGCCAGGTCCAGTTCCAAAATTAGTGGACCCCAATTCTTGCTTTGGATAAAGTTATCATTTTTTATATAACATATCAGATAAAGAACATAATGTATGTAACAAATATGAAGGCATTCCATTCATATTTTATTAAGAAATCAAATTTTCCATTTTTCCTATCTGAAAAAAATATAGGAATTTCAATGGGCAATTTTGATATAACATTTTTTGGAGCAATATTTTTTAATGAAATTTTCTACCGTTCTGTTATGAATTGTTTTTAAATTGAAAAAAATCTATCTGTTGGCATTTTATTATCACAAATTTTTTTTAAATCGATATTTTCTTGACTCAAGTTTTGGACAAAAATCAATATTTTCAAAAACCCATAATATATGTTGAATAATGAATGTCTAAAATATATAATACAAAATATGAGCCATGTACGTACATATGTGCAATTTTAACTTCAGGATTGACTTTTTAAAAGGTAGACTTTTAACAAATTTGTAAATTTTGAACCAGTGACTTACTTTGAGGACCCACCAGGTGACCCTGGATGGAGGTATGATGATCGTTTTACGAGAAAAATGCGGACCTTCACATATGACAATTGTTGCAGCTCAATTAGAGTTATCGGTTTTTGAGTTAAAACATTATATGCGCAAGGGTTAATATTTGGTAGATAGATAGACTATAAACACTCCATTATTTAATATATATTCCAGGTTTTTAAAAATATTGATTTTTATGTCCGGGGTGCAACCTGAAAGTCAAACATAATCGATAATTTTAAATTACAAGGTCAATCGTTTGATTTTCTTGAAATTTCTGCAGTTTGTTCTAACCAATGCTGACATTTTTATTTAAAATATTGCTTCAAAAAAGTCATAAATGAGCAAAGTATGTAAAAGAGTCATAATTTAATCCAAAGTCAGAAATTGAGGTTCACTGATTTTGGTATTAGAAATTTAGATGCCTCACTTATCTGGCTGTTGAGGCCCAGCATACTGACGAAGGTCTGTAAAAATAGATTTTTTAAGAAGTGATTTATTCACTCTATTAGTTTCTCGGTCATAGTGATTTCGGAATTATTTCCTGCCCTAAAACTGAATTTCAGTGAGAGCTTATATACAAACAATTGTTGCCCAGTTAGAACAGTCCACATGAGCAATGTGAGCGTCTTCATTTTCATCTAATTTTAACAGATCCCCCAGACCAGACAGCATCATTGGACGATCAACAGCTGCACACTGTTCATTTGGCACTCCCAACTGGCCACATCCATTCCACCCAAAGACAAACACTTGGCGACGGTCCGCGGAAAGACACACAGTATGCCGACTGCCACAGGCGACCTGTTCAATGTTCACTTGGAAATCGTCCGTCTCAAATTCCTCAAAATCCACAACAACTGGAAGAGCATGAACGGAAGAAAGGTTGAGCTTGTCGGAAGTTGCTGAATCATCGCCAGAGTTTGGTCTCGAGATGAGACTTGATGGGACACCTAACTGCCCAGATTCGTTCCAGCCCCAACTATACACATCGGAAGTGTCTAAAACGCAAATAAAACCAATCATTGGCCATTATTTCCATCTTTTCACATAAAATTACACCTCAGCAAAAGCTCACCAGATAAACAAATCGAATGCCAATTTCCGGCGGCAATCTGAATTACTTTCAACATTTCCAATGCTTCAATGCGTTTTAGTGAACTTGTTGATTCCATATCACCATGACCCAATTGACCACGACTAAAATTTAAAACAAATTGATTTACAGATGATAAAACTTAGATTCTAATTATTCGTAAAGTATTCCATAGATATAAAAATCAATAAATGTAGAAAGCCCAAAGGAACGACTTACAACTTACCTGCCAATGCCCTCTGAATACACTTGGCCAATATTTGACAGAGCGAGAAAATGATCACTACCACAAGCAACTGCTGTGATATTGATACGAGATTCTACGGATAATGGAATTGTTTCAAACGCGTGTTCTGTGGGCAGAATCCGATAGCCCAAACCATCATCTTAAAGAGTCAGAGAAAATGAAAGAAAATACAATTTTAAAAACAAAATAGGAATTTCCATTCAATTTATGTTGCTAAAGCATTCTATTATGCATCCACAATAGCTGCTATTCCAAAAAATGCATTCCTTATAATTTGGTAATCCATTCCTTTGAAAACGAATTTTAGAAATGCAGTTGTTCAATTTTCTTTAAAGAATGTATTCGTAATGTTGTTTATGATTCTTTTTTACAGTGTAAGATCTATCATTCTGACAAACCAAACATAAGAAACATGAGATATAAAGTTATAACTAGCTTCATTGTACGTAAGAACAACTTTCCAGCATTAAAGCATTTAGAGGTATAATCTAATTATCTCATACTTGAAATAGCAATTGCAAATTTCTCCCCAGCATCCACATATTTCCAGGATCCTGACAGGTTCACCCCTTCATAAGAACTGTCTGCTGATAATACAGCGTTCTTAGAAAGGATTCTTAATCGGCTTTTGTTCTGACAAAGTAAGTAAATGTACTGCCAGCAAAATGCAACCGAATACTTGTCAGCAGCGAGTGCGGCGATTAGTGTAGCCCCCGAACCACATTGAACTTTTACACTGTCATCTAGAATGTTATGCACAAATAATGTTAAATAAATGAATAACAATGACAAACATCAAATTATCATTTTTTAAACGACAAATTTGAAACTATTGATCTTAGAAAAATAGAATATTTTTTCTAATTCTTCATCACCGAGAATGTTTTTCTATTCTATTTTCCATAATCTTAAAATATTGAAGAAGCAGTACTGTACCCATATTTATGCATTGGTTTACTCAATTTACATCATCAGTCACATAACTATTGTCTTGTATACGATAACCATTTCCCTAAAGAATCAGACAACTAACTAGCAACAATTTTAGCTAATGGGTCAAATTTGAAAAAATGTTCTCTGTCAGGAAGAAATAATTGATACATATCTATAACTATTCAGGTATCCTAACAGCAGAGAACATAATTCCCGGAAAATGAAATCGAGAAAAAAAGTCTTTACATAAATTCAAAGTGTTTTGAGCCCTATTGAACCATCCTCAAATGTCAACTAAAACGGACTAAAATGAACAATAAGATTTGGTTATGACGTAAATTGAGACATTTATTCATGTTTAATACCAGCTATGCAAAGAAAAAAGAAAAAAATACAATACTATTTATGAGTCGACTTATTACTGCAGTATAAAATGCTGCATGAAATTGTTGTTATGAATTCAGATTGGCTATGATCGCGCAGTCTTAAAAAAATTCTGTGAATATCAATCTGCCTCGTGGAGGGGGCATTGACTGAGAAGCTGAACACTAGGATTTCTCTGCTATCGTTTCTTTGTCATAAAAACTTCCAGGACCTTCTGACTTCTTCTTGTTCGCGGGCATAGAGAACATTCTTGTCGATTTTAAAACCTGTCAACACCGAGCCTTAATTATTATATTTTAATGAAAATTTGAACTATGTCAGGCTAAAGTAGATTGCCCCCACCCCCTTTATTTTATTGCATTTTTGGACCAATCTCTAAAATAATAATCCACTAACATACCCAAGGATTATTTTTTTTTGAAATTTTGAAATTCTTTTTATATTTTTTATATTCTTTGGGTAGGTTAGAGGTTTATTATTTTATTTGAATTGATAAAAAATTGCACTGAAGTTCAGGATTCTGGAAATTTTCATATATCTACAAATTATGTTGTACATAGGCATAATCACAGCCTAAGCAATATAAAATTATCGTATAATATAAATTATCGTCAAAATATAAAAGAGAGGTAAAACTTCAATAGTTGTATAAAAAGAGTGAAAATAGAAGATTTTCGGAAGAAATATGTTGGAAGGTCAAAGCAGGTCCTGGCCAATAAATGTGTCAAGAGTAATAATTAAAAACAGGTATACTCTTGATACATTAATTGGCCAGGACATGCTTTAACAGCCTGAGTGCCCTTTAATAAAAAAACAGCCTTTCCAACATATTTATTTTGAACATTTTCTAGTTTCTGTATTTTTCTGCAACTATTGGAAATATATTCCTCTCTTTTATACTTTGATATGAAATATACAAAATTTTTATATTGCTTAGGCTGTGATTATGCCTAGCTGATGAGGCCCAACATGGTCGAAACAGCTGTCCTGGGCTATCACTTGAGGTAACATGAATAAGTAGTATATATTTTATCAAAGATAGCTGTTTTTATTATTATTACTCTTACACAATAAAATCCACTAAAATGATGAGTGTATATTTTGTATTACTTATAGCACCAACCTTTTGTAGAACGAGTAACCACAGTAGTATAATCAGCACCAAGAAAATCATCCAGTAACAACTGGAAATCTTTTGAAGGTGCTCCAAGGCCTCCACATAAGTCTCTCTGGTGACCAATCAGATAGTTCAAAACCATAAATCTGAAATTCAATTAAAACATGTTTTTTATGCAAAGTCAAGAAATTGAGGACCACATACTTTGGAGAGCTGGTACAATGTACTATTTAAAAAAATAGAATCACTCTAAACAAATAAATCAATTTTTGTGGATCTGCTGATAATGGCCATACACCAGCAATCAGAAAGGCCTTATTACTTTTCTAATACTTCCTTGTAGAAATTACCGGTGTTCAATGTCCTTAAATTCACTATTCATGGATTTGTATTACTGAGTCCCTGCTAGTGATGGACCGCATATCAAATGTAAATCCAGTCTGATAAACTTTAATTTTTGAATCCCTAATTTATTTTTTATAGAAAATCTTTTTTTCAAGATACCTATGAACCAAATTGTTTTTACAGGATGCATCAAAATTTCGTTTTATTTCAGAGGAAAAAAACACTACCATTTAGTACAAAACTTTCAAAGTTCATTGGATATTTGGCAATTGCGAGAATATTTATCCATGTTGGTTTGTGAATCATTTTTCGATATATTTACATTAATAAACTTTAAAAATTAAACACAATAATATAAAACCTAAATTAAAGTGTATAGATATCATAAATAATAAAGCAGGAATTATATTTGTATTAAAAATTATGCCTTATGTATGTACAGAAATTCAAAATTACAGATCATGAAAACAATAGAGCAAGAACACATAGATCAGTTGTCTGTCCAAGTTGAAAATTTCCATTCAAGGATCTTTCCGGTCCCAATAAAACCAAAACAGACTTTTCTCTGTCTTATATTAAAACAATTTTTAGCAATAAAGATTGTGCTATACAAAAAAAAATTAATTTTAAAATAAATACACAATAAAGCTGAATTATTAAAATATATTTAAAAGGTTAAAACTCGTGCTTTCGACTCGATCTAGATCATGAGTAACAAAATATAAATCTCAATATTAAACAAAAGACAATGACGAAAGAATAGAGGGGGGAGGGGTGTACAATCGTTTCTACATATTGATATACATAGTTGATGATTATTTATGATGGGTATTTAAATTTATATTAGCTACTTATGATTGATTGTAAATCTAAATAGAGTCAAAAGCCTGAATAAATTTTAATAATTTGATTTGATTGTATCTATGGTCAAGATCATTTTCATCCTTTTTTTAATTTGTACGTATTTAAGGGGGAATGAAATCTTTAAATTATAACTCGATACAACAAAATTATCGTGTCTCATGTGTAAACATAACTCAAGACAAATAAAGTCAGCTTTAAACCAAAGACTTTTAATGCGCAGCAAATGTCTCTTGTTTATCAATTTATAGCAGCGCTTTTAATTGTAATAATAAATATCGCTTGTCAAATAGCTATAATTTATAAGTACAAAGATATCAATAATGCAGAAATTTGTATTGGGTCATTATTACTTTTAGTTTTAAAGGATAGCTGGAATTTTTATATCTCTTGAAAACTTCTATACATAAAAATGTTTGTAACTACACAAAAATATTTAATGATGACCCAATACATATCGTTTTAAAAATTAAAACAACTCTAAACCTCCAAATTGTGTTCAAACAGTTTCTTCACAGATAAAATTAGATAGACCATATATTTTGATCAGTCAATATTCTAAATATGTAGTTTGTTGACTTGAATTAGAACTTTTATCATTTCGACTATATTCAAAAATTGATCACCTTGATTAGATCATGATTGACATTTAATATTATAAATCCGGCTTTATTTACTTGTATCTGTAAATAGATACTTTACAAGTAAAAAAATTATCACCAAAATAATGAAATATCAAATGTATGAAATACAGTAGAAAATTACAACTACGTAGATGAGCTGGTTATTCTGTTTAACCAATTCCCTATTTGAACATTTTACCTGAAATAGCTTTACAACATAAATAATTCGAAAAAACAATTATTAATTTCAGTATATTACCGAATTATTAATAATAAAAAAGTTAATAAATGCACATAATAACAATCGTAAGATATTGACTGAATAAAGACTCAAAAACTAATGAACTATTTTCCATTACAATTCAAATGGTTGTTTGACCGTGTGACGGCAGAGATCTAAACCTGTTGTAGGCCGGTCATGAAGATTAGAAGATGGCCAACATAAGTTATTCAAAATCTAAATTTATTACAGTTCCCACATAATTATAAACTATTCGACAGTTTAGGATTACATCTTGATCAAACGAATTATAAACAATCAAAATTGACCGGTTTCTACAAAATTTAAAAAGTACATACTATTTTTTTAAAATCCTATAATTAATAATTTACTGCCTCACACCACAGTAGGTTGTCCATTCGACGGGTAGGGGGTGAGTGGGTATTGTATATAACAACAACTGGGCATACAGCACTGGACAATAAATACAATCATAATAATTATGCAAATAAAATATTTAGGATCAAGCAAGTTCCACACATCTTCAAATCGCTTTTTAGGAGAAAGTGTTTGTAGTTAATGGATGTAGTACATAATTATCGAACTTCCAGGCCAATGATTTAAAAATATCTTTCTGAGACGGTATGTCAACTCTTTGTATGATGTGTAGTTGAAAACAGTACCTACCAAAGATTTCTTAAATATAAAAGGTGATATGTTATATAGCATCCAATATGTGTATACTATTAACTCACATTTGTCAATTAAACCCGCAATGGTTTCAGAGTCAAAAGTTGTGGGGGAAGCAATTTATTGCAATTTAGTTGTATTAGAATACTCATTTTAAAAAGTTTTTTTTTAAATTAACAGATTCGGTGTTCAAACAACATTTTTAATGAGTTCTCATTTTGGTAGATACTGTTGAATGCTTGATCATAACTACAAATCGATCCATTTTGACAGATGAGTTACGACTTGTGTACATACGTAAATAATAAATGCTTTGAACAATAAATTCGTTAATAATAAAATTACTGGTCAGAAATAATGTACAAACTATTCTGGAGATCAAGTCGAAAATTATAAACAATTACAAAACACCGACAAACACATGACAACACACAGATAACAAAATGGCCACAAAATACCGAAAATGGTTAAATTAACTTATTACAATCATGATAGTAAAGTGTTTCATCTTTCTTATAAATTCTTCCGAAAATTTGATTTATTGATATCAAATTGTGCGGCCATTGCTTTCCGATTCCAGCAAACACGCTACTATGGGCAGGTTACTTAATACAAAAATACAGACTCATTGTGAATAATATAAAGACAGCCCTTCAATTTGAAAAAAAAACTTCTCAACAAACTAGATATTAGCTATTTCTCTCATCATCAACGATGTAAACCAATTTTCAAGATACTATTCAGATGAAGCAGTTATAAAGAAATAGTTTCAATTTTAAGAATCTGGTCAGACATAAAATATGTTTCCAAATTTATAAAATACTTTTTTGAATTAGCCAGAGACACAAGGCAGGTTACTCGATAGCATCTTTGTAAAACAATTATTTTTGAAACCAATATTATCTGTCCAAATAGAAGATTTTTATGGATGACATTTTCCTCAGAGCAGTAAATAGTAACTACATTGTAATTATATTAACAAATCTCATTCAAACGTTTTCGTTTATTATTGTCAAATCAACTTCTTCGGGAATAGTGAAATGTTTACAAAATTATAAATTAATCATATTGTTTTTATCGGCTACATCAATAAAAGGGAATATTTATCATAGCTTCAGTATAAACCATAGAGTAACAATACATAGAGTACCCAGTCCGTGTTTATTTTATAAATTTGCGTAGTGTCGCAAAAAAAGTTATGTACATTTGTTTTTTTTGTTACCATTTTATAAAGTAAATTATATTATTTATTTTTTAGAAGCTTCAAATTCAAATAATAATTATGTAGATAGATTTTGTAATTGATATCTGTTTATAAACTTCTGCTTTCCTTTGATTCTGATCGTATAAATTATAGATTTATGATGTGTTTTGTTATTTATTTTGTGCATTTAGTAACCATAATTTTATATCAAATTTGTTTTCGGTTTTATAGTAATTATTTTTTTAATTTCTTTTGTATCAAATTTATACAGTTTTATATTAAATATTTATTTTTCAAAGGTTTAAAATTCAAATAGTTATGTATATTCTAAAAATACGTTTTCTTAGGTGTCGCATAAGAGTAGTACCTAACCCGAAATATATCAATACAAAATTTTAGCGAGAAAATGATCATAGATTTGAATTCTGAATATCAATATTAGTTAGTAGTTGTAAAATCAAAATGTTTAAGTGGATACTCTATGTAGGTATATTTACTCTATGCTAGTAAGTATCATAAATCTGTACTCAAAACCAAAATTAGTCATTGAAAACTGGAGTTTTTTTAAAAAAAAATCATCTTTTTAAAATAAAATTCGACAATCTGTCAGTCAATGAAACACCTGGGCTTCTAGATAGGAACTTGTACATCTGGAATGAACATGATCACTACCAATTGTGTACATAATATTAGCAAATTCAAGATCATTTAGGTTGATCAACACAATTAATGAAAAATATTAAGAACCTAATAAATATAGAAAATCATAATTCAGAAATACATAATTATTCAATAGTGTTACGAGGACCTTTGAGAAAGCACTGGGCATGGAATTATTTATTATAAATCTGAGAAAAATCGTCAAATACATTGGTAAAGCGTTTCCCAGCAGATGCGAGCACTGAATTTGGACTAACAGCCGGCGAGGTAGACGTGATGATATTCTGAAGTTGAGATGGCGATGTCGGGGTCAGATTAGGCGAGGAGGAAAATCCTGTGACAACACAATCCTCGTCCTGATCCACCCTATCATCAGAAATGCAAGCTGTTCCATTTAACGTCGGAGCGTCCACTCCTATAGAGGGCGACACATCGTCTTCTATGGAGGTCGGAGCATCCTCTGCAGAAGTAGGAACATCTTCCATAAAGGTCGAAGCAGCCTCCTCGATAACCGGCGTCTCTGAAACCAATCTATTATTAGCACAATCCACCAAATGTTCATCAGACGAATCCAGAGGGTCTACATTGAGTGC
>JAUYWI010066143.1:0-15069 GCA_034780595.1 Parotoplana pacifica
AGAGTTAACATGCCCTGCTGAAGATTGTCTGGAAAAGTATGAAGTGCAGATTCAACTTTGTCCATAATAATAGCACCCACATTTTCACATGGATTTAGGTCAGAGGAATTACCTGGCCATTGTCTGTTATCAAAGAAATCAATGCCATTATTCTTCAAAAGTTGTTGAGTTGCCAGAGCTTTGAAGCATAGGGCCTTATCGTGGAGGAAGGATACTTATTCCGGGTCTCGCACATTGTTTTCGTTCTTCAAGAAAGGATTAACTGCTTGCTCCAAGATTGTCTCTCGAAAGTATTCACCGCTCCACGTTTGTTCATTTTCTTTGACTACCCACATCAACTTCTTTACTGAGAAACAAATAAAGATTCCAACGCAGATTGGATGTGCTGTGACCTGTCGATAACGCTCGTTCTTCTATCTCATCGATTGAAGTCCCCATACTCTGTGATTTTGATGGTTAGGTTTTCTACAGATGTAAACGAAGAATTTATCACCTCACACAACATGAACGAAGTAATTTTCATCCTACATTCTCCTTAAAAGAACTGAAAACCAAAAACACCACTATCCTTCATAGCGACAAAGGAACAGAATTTTACGTCATAGAAACCAACAAGTATAATCAAGCTGGAAAGCTAACCTAGAAGATATAAATACATACCAGAAAATCAACAAAATTCAGCCCTCTACAATAGAATGTAGAATCAACTCAGTGGTAAAAATCGCAAACAAGATCAACATCACCCACTCAATCATACGCAATATCACAACTAGGAACTCCATGATACCAAAATTCTACCACTTAATAAAAACACAAAAATTAAAATTCGTCCCATCGTCTCAAACACAAACGGACCAACTAGAAAGCTGGCTTGGCTAATGACCACCATTCTCACACCAGCACTGAAGAACAGCCCTGCACACTTGGAAAAAAACCACGACCTTATCCAAAACCTTATAGATTTCCCCCACAACAACCAAATCAACATACACTTACCCTTTCAGCTTAGACGTCATCAGCCTTTACACTTCAATACCACCACAAGAAGCAATACAAGCCACAATAGAACATCTAAACAACAAGCCTATCGAAACATACGGGTTCACAACAGAAGACATCTCAACACTTCTCATAACCATTATAAACAACACCTACCTACAATTCCAAGAAACGACCTACCGCCAAATGCCGGACTCCCAATGGTCCGAGCACCTCATCAATCCTCGGGAGTAATATTTATGAACAAAATGTAATCAACAATCATCAACTCAACCCAAATTGGTTTATACAAACGCTACGTAGACGACATCCTCATACTATCAACAAAACAAAGTAGAAGCAGAACTTATACTCACCACAATAAACCTAATCCACCAACATATCACCTTCAAAATCGAACATCCAAATGAAATCAACAGCCTTTCCCTACTAAACTTCACACTCCACATAGACCAAACCACAAGTATCCTTATCCCGCAAATCACACACACTTGAACAAGCACCAACAAATTGCCCACTAAGTACCCATATATGTTCTACGAAACTGCATCTACGAAGCCAAATGCACCAAATGCAACGAAACATACATCGGAAGTTCTTCCATCAGACCTCTACACATCAGAATCAAAGAACACACTACCAACAAACAGAACTCAATCTCTAAACACATCAAACAATGCCGAGAAGAATTTACGTACAAAATTGTTAGCAAAGCAAACGACATCACAAAACTAAGATACAAAAAAGCCACCTTCATAAAACAGAAACAACCAAAATTTAACAACAAGGAAGAAAGCCAAGAACTTTTACACTTAATCTTCTAACTCCATCACGTCTGTCAAAACCTAAGTATGTAAAAAAAACAAGATTCTCTACAAAACAGCATATTTAAACCGCCAAATTTCTCATCTCTGTTAACCATACACTTGACAAGGCTGAAGATCAGGGAAAATTTGTGTAATCATTTCATCACTCTATATTCATTTCAATATGCTGTTGAGAAGAAACTTCCATAATTTACATAATGGAAAATTATTTATGATTTTATTAATGGATTTTTGAATAAATCATTTTAAAAGTATTCTATGAACTTTCAACAAAAATACTATTTAAAAAATACATTTTATAAAAGTTCGTTTATGGCAAAAAATATTTTGGCCATAGTTAATTTTGCAGAAGGACGCCATAAAGAAGTATGATTTTATTAATTAAATAAATACCCTCTAACTAAAGTTACTATGTATTGACTTTCATATATATTGCTCACTTGAATTTTGTTATTGTTTTTGCGAATTACTGCTCACTCATATACATATATCCTCTGTTGTTAATAAATTCTTAATATACGTCCACCTTTTGAAGTTCCAAAGGATTGGCCCTGTCCTAATTCCCAAAGCCTAAAGATAAAAACTGTCGGTGCATTTTTTTGTGTGGATAAAATTGTTTGTAGATGAGTTTCACTGTATTTTATATGTGATGCCCAGTACTCATTTTGCATTTAATTAAAGATATTTGATTGTTTAAAATTACATGCATAAAATTAGCTAGAATGGATCATAATTGGTGTTTTGCTATTAAAAAATACATTATAGTTTCTTTATATATAATGATTGTTATTTATTAATTAGTAAAAACTATCTTGTATTTTAGAAATAATTTTATTTCTAATTATTTCTAAAATACAAGATAGTCTTTACTATTTTATAACAAACAAAATATAAAGAAACTATGATTTCTAAACCACTACATTTTCCACTATGCAAGCATAATCCTAAAAATTAACATCAATCTTTAGATTGATATACTTTTCTTGAAATGAATTGACTGGTTTAGGAAGATACTAAGACAGACACAATCTCCATGCTCAAACCAAATAAAGATCCAACACTCAGCACATCATACAGACCTATCTCATTCCTTTCATTCATTTGCCAAAGCTATTGAAAGACTGATCCTGCCTTTTCTCCAAAAACATATGCCAACCCCACCTAATCAACATGGATTCAAACCAAACTACTCAACTATAACAGCCCTGCAAAACATATCCCACGACATAGCTGCTGGCTTCAACCAAACCACACCAACTTACAGAATACTCACTACAACTCTAGACCTTACAAAAGCTTTTGAAACAGTAAATATTCACGAAACTGCTTGACAAAATACATCACAAATTACATACATGGTAGAAAACAACAGGTAAAGTTTAACAATACCATCTCACCCCATCACAACATCCACTATGGTGTCCCACAAGGCTCTGACTTATCTCCCACACTCTTCAACTATTACATGAATGACATACACAAACCACAAACTCCAAACACATACATCACACAATATGCCGATGACATCAACATTTCAACACTTGAATACAGAACAAATAAATACCTCAACATTCTCCAAAGCTACTTAACTCTAAACAACCTACATCTCTCCATTCCAAAATGTGCCACAACAATCTTCTTTACATCTGACAAAAAACAATCCAACTATACTCCAAAATTACAGATAAACAACATCCAAATTCCACTTAACAAAACACCAATAATTTTATGTATCACCATTGATACTCACTACACCTTCAGGAAACATGCAAAAGACATACACACAAAAGCCAAAGAACGCATCAATATTCTTAAAGCACTAGCAGGAACAGCATGAGAACAATAAAAAAAAGAAACAATCATTTACACATACAAACAATTCATTAGACCACTCACAAATTATGCCTCATTTATTTTAACCCAAACATTATCCAAAACACATGTAAACAAACTACAATCAGTACAAAATGCAGCACTCAAAATAGCCACAGAATGCACTGTACCTACAAAAACAAATCTCTCACAACAAGACAAATGTTCGTCCAATAGATGACCACATGACACTCTTAAATATCTAAACATTCGAAATTACACAAATCAAACCATCCAATAAACATCATCTTATGCACGACATCTAAATACACACCCTAAACACATACTTCCACCAAAAACATCACTTGATGATAATACCTACAAACTAACAATCAAAACAATTCATACAAACATAGCTTCAAATCCAATTCAACATCATATCCATGATCCACTTCTCAACACTCGAGACAACACAGAACAACACTTGCACAGCTACCCAGCAACTCTTGTCATTTACTCAACCAATTCCAAAACAAACTAAACCCCCATATAGCTAACATAGTACATCATGTAAGCAATCATCACACAACACATTCCATATATTTAACTGTCCACATCACCTAAAACACTTGAATGTCTCTGACCTATGGTCAAATCCATCAGATGTAATCAAATTCATAACCCACACTGGGAGGATTACCATTTTTTACAAAGGGTAGGGGCTACAACAACAATAATAACAAAATAATGCCTAACATTGATTAGGTAGCTTGTTATTTTATATACTGGGGTACATTACTATCCCGCATTATACTTTAGAAGGTAAAAATAACATTACTTACCGCACAGTAATGACTCGAGCTCTCGAAGAAAGTCACCGACATCTTCTTCTCTTCCATTAAAATTAGGCACCTTCCATGACTCTGATTGCACTTTTTGAAATTCGAAACTGAGCTCATTCACTTTTTGTCTTAATCGATTCATTTCTACTGTTTCTTTCTCCATTTGCAATCTGAGCACTTTAAGATCTCGTTCCTCATTTAGCTGTGTGGTCATGAAGTCAGATAGCTCATGTCCCTCGAGACCCAATTCCTTCTTCATTTCGGTTTCCATGTTTAAACAGCTCTGAAATAGGATCACAACAATAAAAGTATTCACCAAACATTTACACAAAAATATTAATAGTATAAAAGGTATCTTACCCAATTTTTAAACATTAAAAATATAATGCAAACAAAATCTTATATTTTGAATAAATGTTAATTTGGAATAATTAGGTAGATAAGTATATACTTACATTGATTGGTGAAGAAAATCCTTCCACAGCTTCAAATCGGATCTGGGTTTTTGGAATTTTAAATAAATTATGCGTTAGAATTAATAGTTGTGCTTCCAGCTAACTTCTTCAACCACGTTCGTTTTGTCAAAGCCATTGTTTCGACGATAGCGACTCGCATCCAATTCCAATGTCATTGGTTTGTTATGTATTCCTACTTTTATTGTTGGCTACAGAAATCATACTATTATATTTCTTATCCTTTGTTACCTTACTTTAGTCGCTGTGTAAACTTATTTTTATGACGAAGTAGCTAAACAGTCTTCCCCGGGATATCATGATGAATGCTGTTTCAAGGGGTTCCCTTGAAAATCATATTGGCTGAAGGTAGCCTGGTATGTCCTTAAGTATCATCAACCAAAATAAAAAGTAGCTTGTTAAAAATATACTATGCTCACTATCTCGGGGTTGCTTTTTTCAGGTTATTACAACCACACGTTCAGGCATAATCTGTTAGTATAATATGTTAGCATAATGTTAGCATAATATGTTAGTATAACGCAAAATCAGACAACCTTTAAAGGAAAATCTGTTTTTTAATTAAAGGTAGTCACGCTGTTCAAGAAAGTTCTTCATATTTAAATTATTTTCAAATGATAGTTTGGAGCTTCTGTCTTCCATACTGTTTATAACTAACAATTTCCAAAAATGTTATATCTGGCACTTTTAAATTTATTATAGCTCTACATAAAGTTTACAGATAAAAAGAGGCGGTTATAATAATTAAAGCAGAGAGTACAATGGATAAAGCCTGAATTAGTATCGATTTCTACATATAAAGTTTTACTCTATATACCATGGACCACTTCATTGTCATGGAGAATTACTTTACATATAAAACTTGGATATATGTATATATATATTTATGCTATTTATTTAATAATTGTAATAAAATGTAATACTACTTGCAAGTAATATTGTATATTTAAAAAAATACCGCCTATATGTTGATTCAGAATTTTAATTTAAAAGTAAACTTATTAACGAACTTATTAGCGGAACTTCGAGGAAATATGTCCCCATATCAGGGTGGCTTGTAGTTTCGCTGATCACTTTCGGGATTATGCAGAAAAGTTATTTAAAGTGAGCCAGGACCGGGTACCTTGTAATAAGTGGCATAAAAAGTATTGATTTGCTAATTGGGTGTTTGAAGAAAATACATTATTTTTTTATGTAATTGCTTGAAGGTATAGGCAGTGAAATAAGCAATTTGATCAACGTTATCATCCATGGTTGTATGTATGTTACCTGCACAACAGATATGGGGCTTGGGCAAAATGTAAATTACATCTACATACAGACTACGTGCTTTTGAAACACTGGCTAATAGAAAACGGTGCTTGCTAAACAATTTGAAGACAACAAACATGAATGCTGCATGTACATTTTCTATATCTTGTCAGCCTAAACAATTTTAAATATGTGCTGTAAACAGGTAGCAGCAAATAGAAGGGAATGCTTTGAATTCACTTTGAAAGCAGATTACTAAATACTACAATAAGATTCTTTGTATCTTGGTGTATTTAGGTTTCCTAGCCAAAGTTACATTGCTTTGATTATAGGCATATTAAGATGACGAATAGTTACATATCAAATATGTTATGTCGCAGATGCTTGGTTATTTAGTCATGGCTATTATTATGGAATACAGATTGCTCTTGTGAAGACTAAAGCAAATATCTTTAACTTGTAAAATAGCTAATTAATTTATATTATAACTTAATATAATTTTATGCTATTTAATTTCCTTAATAAATAAACATTACCGTTTATGTTTAGATTTTTTAAGAAAGTTTAAAGACCGTTTGTATACCGTGATTTCCTAAAAAAGTTTCCAAAACAGATATATCCTGAAAATCTGTTAAGGGATTAGCTATAAACCTGTCAGGCTGCATTTACTTTTTAGAAAATATTATTTTGTTATCCTGTACAATGGAAATGAAAAGGTACACCTGCAGGTGCAAGACGTACAACATGGGGGCAGCTTTAACGATACGAATAGGTTCCAAGGAGTCACATCAAGCCAAACAAAGGGAACTCTATTTTGTTGAGTATTTAAGAGCGAATATACCACTGTGATATCAATCGATACACTGTGTAATATATCGATCTTTACAGCACACAAACAATAAAAATGTGACCAGCATTCTACAATCACCATGGAATTTAAGAACGTAAATCCAAATTAAGTCTAACATTATGGCTACAACACGAAAACAACAACTTATCAAAATGTACCACCCCCAAGCTGGAGCATTAGTTAAATTACTAAAAAGTATTGATTTGCTAATTGGGTGTTTGAAGAAAATACATTATTTTTTTATGTAATTGCTTGAAGGTATAGGCAGTGAAATAAGCAATTTGATCAACGTTATCATCCATGGTTGTATGTATGTTACCTGCACAACAGATATGGGGCTTGGGCAAAATGTAAATTACATCTACATACAGACTACGTGCTTTTGAAACACTGGCTAATAGAAAACGGTGCTTGCTAAACAATTTGAAGACAACAAACATGAATGCTGCATGTACATTTTCTATATCTTGTCAGCCTAAACAATTTTAAATATGTGCTGTAAACAGGTAGCAGCAAATAGAAGGGAATGCTTTGAATTCACTTTGAAAGCAGATTACTAAATACTACAATAAGATTCTTAAATATTTCTAGTTAAGAGTAATATATAACACTAAATAGTCAATTAACCCTGAGAAAAGGCCAGCTTGGCAGATCATCCCATAGACTCCAACATAATTTCAGAACACCCTTGTTAGGGATCATTATCTGAAGATAAAAAATTGGCAAATCTAAGTTCATACTACTTGAATCCAATTTCAGATCAGCAATTATTGGTATCTCATCAACACACAAAGAAAAAATGGTGTCCCATAATAAGGCAAACAATTAATAGTGCTTACTAAATAATAGCTTAACTTGTAAGATATAAATTTGTCTTTTTAGCGTTGATGAGATAATGATAATGCAGATCTGGTATTGGAATCTAGAGATTCAAGACTCTGCCACATTTCATGTTGTATGCGTCTGGGTTATGCAATTTTCTATGTTCACCTGATGATCCCTAACAAGAGTGAAAACGGTAGTGTTCTGGAATCGTGCCAGATACCTTGTGATTATCTGCAAGCCAGCCTTTTGTCAAGGCTAATTTACAATGTGATATTTGTATATCAGAGGTACGTTACTAAACTATGTTATAAGAAAAAATTGAAGATTTTAGACATAGCTTTCATTGGGCCTCATCATCCAGGAATAATCGGAGTCTGATTATTATAAAATATTCGGATATATCTTATCAAAGCAAAACAGAGAAGAACGTTGCTTATGTAAACATGTGGTCTAATAGTGGTATAAAAAAGTATTGAAGACAATATTTATTTTTGATTAAATTGCTAAAGTTACTGGCAGTGCTATGCAAATTTTGTTCGACCTTGACATCCATGCTAGTATGTGTGTTTTCAGGAAATTAGTGCTTTTTAAAGAGTGCCTTATGTAAACACGTGTGTTCTAAACAATTTGAAAACAACAAACAATATTATTGGGTTGGTTGTTGCATTAAATCTTTCAATAGCTCGTCAATGTAAATAAATTTGAACATGTGGTGTAAGCAGGCAGCAGGGATATAGAAGGCATTGATTTGAATTCAGTACTAAACTGATTCTTATATATGTACATAAAACATACATTGCATTTTGGTATACTAGCTAAAATTACATTTTGTTTAGCATTGGGATAACCAGATATCTACATATTAGGTATCTAATGTCCCTAATACTGGTGCACGTTCTTGGCTATTTAGTCAACAATGTCAGTCCTGACTGTTGTTATGGACTACAGGTTGTTGGTTGTTGGCCATTGCCAATAATAATGACATGTGAATCCTAAATGATTGTTTTTACGTAGTATAGATACAACTATTGATCGTGAATTCTATTGTAAAACAAGGTTTTGAAAACAGTAAAATGTTGAGGATTTTTATGCAGAGAGTGAAGTGACAAGAAAACACTTTCGTTTTGTAGTAACAAAATATGTATTATGGAACAACAATTTCAAATATAAATACATATCACTGACTGCGAACAACTCAGCCACGTGTTACGTAACTCGTTTACACATATCTAACAAATAACTACAGTTAAGTAATAGTTCGAACATTGTAGTAAACTAGGTCGCTACACAGTTCCACCAGAACTATCATTGAGCCTTATAGATTGTGGGCATCCACGTTTTGGAGGCATAGCGAGTTCTTCCTCTAAAAGATAGGCTGGTTTTAAGCGATCAATTTAATTATTTCTTCTTTATTACCACGTTGAATGCGAAAAGTTTTGTTTTCTCTTTGTACTACTTTATAAGGTCCTTCATATAAACGGCCTAGTGAAGGAGTATGACGATCTCGTCGAATGAAAACTAAATTGCTGTTTGTAAGATTATTTGATATTTTAGTACGGCGCATACCATGATATGACATAGGTTGTGGAATAAGATTGCCAACTAAATTTCGAAGATTTTGCAAATGTTGTGTAGGTTCTATCGATGGTGAGTTAAATATAAACTGACCCGGTATCATTAATATTTGTCCATATACCATTTCCACCGATGAACTATTGAATTTTTAGGGCTAGTTCGAATTCGCAGTACAACCCAAGGGAGTTCGTCAATCCAATTTGGGCCTTGCAGACGAGCGCGTAGAGCAGATTTTAGATGTATATGGTATCTTTCAACTAAGCCATTGCTTTGAGGGTGATGAAGTTTTGAACCGAGAAATTCAGACATGGCAGACCAAAGTTGTGATGTGATTTGTGTACCACGATCAGATGTTATGTGAGCAGGCACGCCGAATCTGGCTATCCAATTAGTGATCAGAGCACGGGCCCATGTTGCGGCTGACGTGTTACTTAATGGAATAGCTTCCGGCCAACGAGTGAATCGATCCACAATTGTAAATAAATGTGTACAGCCCTGCGATAGTGGAAGCGGTCCGATTAGATCGATATGAATATGATCAAATCTTCGAGCTGGAGCTGAAAATTGTTGAGGGGCGGTATGCGTATGAGTCTGGATTTTGCTTTGTTGGCATGGGATACAAGCTTTTGCCCACGCAGTTATTTCTTTGTTCATACCAGGCCAGATAAACTTTGTGTATTTCTGACATTGTATTTTTGGGGGTTGGGTTTAAATTTTTGTTATCAAATATTAGTAGTGTTAGTCCCACTTACCTATTTTTAATATGTTATGCTGCTTATCTCAATTTACTATATGCCAACATACTCAAATTAAAGGTGCATTATCTCAAAGATTTCATGAAAAATCAGTCAAAATCTTCACTAAACAACTAGGAAACTCTAAGAAGGTACTAAAAACACTTCAATATATTTTGTAATAACGTATATTTATTAATTTAATCACAATTTTAGTTTAGAGTTCATAGAAAGCCCAGTACAAGATATATTCCAGAAGAATTAATGTTTTATATTGACTGATATTTTGATGAATATTTTACAGAAGTGTAAACAATTTTGGGTCACGTTATAATTCTATTCAACAATATATTTCATAAAACCCTCTTTTCATTTATGACTTTAAAAAAATATTAATTTTCATATATTTGGAGAATACAAATAAAAAACCTATGTTGAAACTAATAAACCAAATTTTTAGCACTTATCTGATAGCTTTACGGACTGTTGTATAGCAACTTTGTTTTTCTCACGTATTAATTCAATAACGAGAGTAAATACTTCCCCTATGATGCGTAACGTGACTATTGGAATGTCCAACCTTTGCGCGACATAAGAAAACATTTTATTAAAAACATAACTAATAACAATGGGTAGCTATGTATTTAATCTATTTGATTTTATTTGTCATTTTAAATGTATTCAACCATATAATAAAAATCTGATTACTTATTATTTAGGCAATTGTAGCTGCGCAGTTTACGTGGTGCTTATCGATTGTTACATTAATTACTGACATAACTAACAAACGTATTGTGAACGTTGTTCAGTGCATAGAGTAACAATACATAGAGTACACACTCGGTTTTTATTTTATGAATTTGCGTATAGTGTCGCATAAAAGTAATAGGTATATAATTTTAAGTTACGAAAATTCAAAAAGTTATGTAAATTTGTTTCTTTTGTTACCATTTTATACAGTAAATTATACTATTTACTTTTTAGAAGCTACAAATTCAAATAATAATTATGTAGATAGATTTTTTAATTGATATCTGTTTATTTATAAACTTCTGCTTTAACTTGATTCTAATTGTATAAATTATAGATTTATGATGTGTTATGTTATTTATTTTGTGCATTTAGTAACCAAAATTTTTTATCAAATTTGTTTTCAGTTTTATAGTAATTATTTTTTTACTGAAAAAATAATCGTGTTCTTTCATATCAAATTTTATAGAGTTCTATATGAAATATTAATTTTTAAAAGGTTTCAAATACATAGTTATGTATATTCTAAAAATACATTTTTGCATACTACTATTTCTTCAATGTCGCATAAAAGTAGTACCTAACCCGATATATATCAAGACAACATTTTAGCGAGAAAATAATTATAGATTTGAATTCTGCATATCAATATAAGTCAGTAGTTGTAAAATCACCGGTGCATACATTCAAAATGTTTGAGTGGATACTCTCTATGTCGCTATATTTAGTCTATGGCTCAGTGTTTAGTGTACCTGTCTGTAAGTAAGTATGAGTGAATGGTGAATACTTAACTTTAACTATATAAATCATTGTTGGTTTCAAACAATACACAAACTCCTTTCATGTACTAAATTGTGTTTTGCTTTTCAACAGCCACACAATCATATTTACAGTAAGATAATCATTTTGGAAAGATTTGACAATTACCAAATTTGATAAAATCCTAATCATCTCTGTAAGTATCAATTTCAGTTTCCATCCATTTTAATTGTTCTTGCTGATTATTTTCCACATGTTTATGGTCAATTAAACATTCCTGATATGGCTCATTCTGGGCAATGTAAAGATCTTCCTGTCTTTCCAGTCTCACAGTATGAATTAGCAGGGGTTCCACAACTAGATCATTAGAATGCTGAGAAGGCATCATTTTATTCTGCAGTTCCATTCTCACGATGTTGCTATCAATGCTATTGACTGACGAGTTACTACTTGGTCTACTAATCAGTTCAATATCTTTAATAGTAGGATCATGATTCTGTTACACTGCATACTTGCATTTTTCCACATAGAAATGTATGATACTCTTCAAGCACATAGACAAAGGAAAAGAAAAAGATTATAATTTAGTAACGGTCGTCACAACAATCATATTATTTTTTCAAACAGCTGAAATTTGCAGAAATGACTGAATCAAATTTTCTGTGAAGTAAACATCAAAATGAATGATATTAACTAGTAATTAGCAAATGTACGTAACTAAAAATGGTACAAATGTGTTTTACTAACTATGTTTATATTTGCACAATATGAAGCTGAAAAATAGTCTGTCACTTCCCTAAAAAATTTCAACAAAATCTTTAGTTTTCAGTTGAAAACCAGACATTTTTAGACTACAGCATACCTTTAATCAAAAAAAGTATATTTTAAAGAATTTACATTGAATGACCCTTTTGCATTAATTACGTAATTATCATGAGATAGCTTACCTGATGCCACAGTGTTGTTTAAAACCTGAGTCTCAAATTTGACTTCATCTGTTGTGTTAGGGTCAATTTGATGCTTGTGTAGCTTGGGAGCCATTCTCAATACATTTGCTTTTTTGATGTGGTAGAAGGTTCGTACATTATTGAAGTCCACAAGTCAATTATTTATCCTTGAAATTGTACAAAATAACAATGTATCAAATATGTTTGCATATCCTAGAATCTTACTCAATTGTAATTATTTGATGTGTGAACTATATTTAATTGCTGAAGAAAAATAATTTTTATTTTTTAATAATTTATACCAGATTCTCTTCCCCTGATTTGAGCAAAATAATGATAGAAACCAAACCCCACTAGTGGGATACTATTAAGTAATATCATTGACACAATAGTTTGGCTAACTGACCTGATTTACAGTCTGATAATTTATAACTAATAATAGTGAATAATTTGTTTAAAAGTACCTTTATTTCGGGTGCTTTTGATTAGATGGGGAGGGTAAAAAGTATGGCTATATTGGAGAAAAGGCTATTAGAATCAACAATATTTTGGTGTGTTGGCTCTTGGTCCATGATAAGACACTTTATTCTCCCACCAATCGATGTCACCTCTCTGATGGTGTTCATCAAGACATCTACCAGATTTACATTCTTTGCTGGAGAATCCACAAAGTATTGGGAAACTACCTCAAATAGAGAACAAGTATAAATTTATTATAACATAAAAAATTGCTAGAATTTCGTCCAATTATTATTTCAACCTGTAAACCTGTTAGATTTATATACTATAAATGGCATTAATAATCAATTACAGAATGGAATTTCCAAATGCAGGAATTATCATTTGATAACTTGTTTTGTCTTACATGGTGTACGAAATATTAATACAAGAAGAAAGAGTAGAATTAATTTTCATGTTTGGACTTGATGGTTTTTCTAACCAATCACCCAAATAGACATCCAATTAATGTTGAGTGGGTAGGTTAATCAACTGTTTTGGAGAAAGTGGAAGTGTCCACGATAGTCGACGTCCAGGAAGACCAAGAAGTTCGACCAATAAAGTTCAAATGCTTCAGACATGCTTGGTGTCTATGCTGAATGACCTTTCATTTCCGAAATCCTTCAATGCATGGTTTCAACAAGATGGAGCACCAGCACTCCTTTCAACCATTGTGCTGGATTTTCTGAATCATGAATTCAAAGAAAAGTGGATTGGTAGACGCGATGCGATCGACTGGTCACCTCGCTCATCAGATTTCTTTTTGTGGTGACATCTGAAGGCCGTTGTATAATGCCAACCTCCAAGAAATATTGACGAACTTAATGGGATAGGCAATTTCCAACTTCCTGTCTATAGACAAATAAAAACCTTACTTCAACTGTACATTTGTAGACTAAATAAACAAACGATTTAATGTAATATCTTTGTATAAATTTCTTACGAAAATGGCATTCATTTCTTTTCCAAATTTACTCTTTACATTTAATGTTTTATAAAATTTATGTAAAATAGACTAGAGATAATTTTTGATGCATTTTTGCAGATGTTTTTCTATCAATTTATTTAGAAAATTTCGAATATACAAAACAAGAAACATCCTACTTATTTTAAGCAATCAAGCTTTTAAAACTGAAATTGCAAGCGTGGCTAACATTACTTGTTTCTCATTACATACCTACTGTTAATGTGGGTTAATTCCAGAAACTGGAAAGTCAAATATTTAGCCATGCACTATAATTTTTATTAACTAATTAATTGATAAACCGAATTAAAGTTAATCCAACAAATAGGTAGATTAATGCATACATTCATTCAATGTATATTTTTACTTTCTCTCGTTTATTAGACTGTTTCTACATGTTATGTAACAATCCTCAGAATAAACAAAACAGAAATTCTATTGTTCTATGGCTGTTAAATTTAGTTGTTTTATTTTTCTACTAAATATCTGTAAAATGTGTTTCAGTGGCTAGTCGATTGCAATTCCTTCAGCAGAGAGACTCCCACATGGACCAACTTCTGCACCAAATAGAGGCTCAGTTGCGCAGCTGAAGACCAATAATGGTGTGGCTGTTGCTAAGCAGGAGGAAGCGGCCTTGGTGACAGAGAATGCTCAGTTGAAACAATTTGTTGAGCAATTGAAACAGAAGTTGGTTGCTGCCGAAGCCATGAATGGATGTAGGTGTTGCAATTGATTTTGCTTCTTTACAAAATATCTTACAGTCTGTGTGACTGGGTTGCAGGGTTTATGATGCCCCTCTGTTCTTCTGCTTGTCGTGTTCGGATTCGAATTACATTTAGAACAAAGAGTTTTGTTTTGTATAAGCTAGAGGTTAAATATTCCGTTAAAATCGATGATTTGTCAATCTCTTACTAAATCTGATAAATCAGTGAGGCCAATTGCATATGAGAAGTTCTAATTTAG
>JAUYWI010066154.1:0-13539 GCA_034780595.1 Parotoplana pacifica
TATCCATATAAACTACAGCCAGTGCTTTTGTTACTTATTTTCTTACTAATGCTGTATTGGGAGCAAAAACAATATATAAATAGATTTAATAATACTTATTTACATACTGAATATCATATTGTAGGAAAAATCAAAATGTTGTTTGTATATATTTTTTTAATACAGTATTGTGTACTAAATAGTTCATAATTGATTGATCATATATTATCAAAAGGGATATTATTATATATTTTATTAAATATTCGAAGGGGTTGCTAAACTTTTGACCGGAACTATAATTCCTGGTCATTGTTCTGGCAACAAGATATGGAATATTATACCAAGTAGTTGTTTGTGAACATTAATTGTATTAAAAAACTTTAACACTAACTCAACAAAAAGTGTTGGTGTTATTTTATGATTAATGACATGTTTAATGTCCTCTTACCTCTGTTAGTATATCATTAAAGTAAAGATCCATATCTATATATTAGGTTTCGTGGACACTATGTATAGTAATTTATTTAGATGCCCCTAAAATGTAATGGTGACAGTAGGATATTTTTGATGAATAGAAATGTATGGTGACATCATAATCGAAAACACAACAAACTTTACACTATTGTAATTGAAGAGATGTGATCATTATTTATAATTATCGAACATTTCCTGACACACTATGTATGTAGATTTCTATTTTTTGTAAAGTAGTAGGTGTTCCCACAACTGAAATATGCGATTAATTACTATTGTTTCATTCTGCACAAATAAATCTACTATATTTTTATTGAACTGAAAAATTACTATTTTAAAGTAAATGTTATGATACTTTAATTATATTCATTTACTTTGGGTGATTCCAGAAGTGAATTTTCAACCGCTATAAATTTGAGATAACTTAGTTGTAATTGTTTCTTAATTCAAAAAACTTTTACAAAATCATTTGAAGCCCCAAAAATGAAGTTATAAATGGTTTGTAATAAAAGTAAATTATGCGTATATTTCAATGTGTTTAGATAAAAAGAATACATAAACAACGTCTTACGGTTGTGATAATGTATGGAAATTTAGAGAAAGAAATAATATTTTGAATAAGATAAAATACATAAAAAATAACAAAAGTAATTTAGTGTCTAGTAGAAAATTCCAGATAGACATTTTTTATGGTTGAAAAAAGTAAACAAATGAACATAGTTAGTTATCATACACAATAAAAATGTCTAAATTGGCTGCAGTAGAATGAATAAAACAATAAAAAGTCAGTTGCTAAGCACAATAACATATGTTTTAACTGGCTGCTAACTGTAATAGCAATGAATAAACCACTAAAATATATTAATTCTGCTGCTAACCACACTAAGAAATAAATATTCTGGTAGCTAACCACAAAAAAATGAATACTCAGCTTTCTATCCTTTATAGGAAAAGAATGTTTGTTTTATGATTATTTCTTAATTCAATAAACTATGAAGGTAAATTGAAGTTATAAATGATTATAATAAAAATAAATTAAGCATACATATATTTTAATGTGTTTAGATAAATAATATGTAAACATATTCTTAAGATTCTCATAATGTAATGACATTTAGAGAAATACATAAAGAATATTTTGGATAAGATAAAATACATGGAAACTAACGAAAGTAATTTTTGAGTCTAGATGCAAATTCAGGATAGATATATATTATTGTTTTTGGCAAAGAAAAAGAATAAATATAGTTAGTTATCATGTCCAATAAAAATGATTAATTAGGCTGCTAACATTTATCCTTTCATTTACTGTTCATAATCACAAATTGAAATTGAGTATTTTCAAGTTACCTTTTATGATACTTTCACTTTAAAATAATAACAGTGTATAAATAAATTTAATTATTTTCATTTACTTTTGGTAATTCCAGAAGTAATTCTTCAACTGCTATAAATTTGAAATATCTTAGTTGTAATCATTTCTTAATTTAATTAACTTTTACAAAATAATTTGAAGCCAATAAATGAAATTATAACCGGTTTGTAATAAAAGTAAATTAAGCGTATATTTTAATGAGTTTAAATAAAAGGAATACGTAAACATAATTTTAAGGTTGTGACGATGAAATGAAATTTAGAGAAATAAATAATATTTTGAATAAGATAAAATACAATGAAAATAACAATAGTAATTTTCAGTCTAGTAGCAAATTCCAGATAGACATTTTTCATTGTGGTTGACAACGAAAATGAATGAATATAGTTAGTCATCATGCGCAATAAAAATGTCTAACTTGGCTGCTAACTGCAGTAGAATAAAATAATAAAATGTCAGTTGCTAAGCACAATAACAAATATAATAATCCGGTTGCTAACCACACTAAGAAATAAAGATGCTGGTTGCAAACCACAAAATGAAATGAATACTCAGCTTTCTATCCACAATCGGAAATAAATATTTGCTAAGCACAATAGTATATCAACAATCTGGTTGCCAAGACAACGACGAATGCCAGAGCTGGTTGTATTTGTGTTGCTGAGTTGCACATGTGTGTTGTGCAGCACTTCACTGATGAGATTGGCAGACAGATTGGAGAACACAGTTTGGAAACACGGGTCACTGACTGATGCTTGCCAACTGACGTCTGCAAAAGATCAAAAATTTGCTGGATTTTAGTGATAGAACAAACTACCAACAGTGCTTTCCGAAACGCTAGACAGAGATAGTAGAAATTATCCCAAACCTTCACACATTTTTTTAATTAACTGCTCGTTGAAGGAAATAATGTTTATATTCTCAATATGGCGGATATGAGTACAATTGAAAAACTTACGTAAAATGAGAAATCTTTAGTGTACGTTTTCTTTAATAATATACTACAGACTAACTCAATAATTTATTTGCCAGTTCTATTAATAAAAATAATTCGGGATTTTTAAGAAATAACACGAATAAATGTTCTGTGTTTAAACATAACTCTACTTCTACGGAAAAGGTACATATTGATATAAAATAATGTGAACCATTAATAAAGTAGAAAAAACAGTATGGGTTCAATTATTCCCAATTTCGGCAGTAAATAGTTAACAGTCTGGTTCCTAAATGCAAATAGACTTTAAAAATATTAGTATGCCTAATTGTAATATGAGGGCGATACATTTTATAAAAGGGACAATACAATAGACGCGATTGTCTTTATACCTTCAGTTTATAAAATCAAATCTTTATAATGGGAACTGTTGCTATAATGAACCTTTGTATTATTGCTTTAACTCATTTGTATAGCAACATCAATTGGTAATCAATCATACCTAGGCTTGACACTGAATCCTGCAGAAAAATGGAGAAAAATATCATCCCTGAATGCGTTTTGATTTTAGTCTTGAGAAACACCCCAGAATTCACACCCTACACAAATACTCAGAACAATAGAGTAATAACTCAAAACCGTATGGCTAACGCATGCCAAAACACCAATCTTTTTATCTACACTAATGGACTTGTCGTCTTTAACTGCAATAATATGTGTATGCATTCTTCCTCTTATATGTTTCCATGTTTTTACAACGCTGCAATTGACTATTTCAACCGAGACAATATCTGGAACACAGTCAGCATCATTACAGAGAGCAAAGGCGTTCTACTAAATATTCTAAAGTTTCATCACCAAAACTTCAACATGAAACTCTCTTTCATCTCGAACAGCTTTAACTTCCATGAGCTCAACGGCATGAATCTCAACATCATCTGGCTTCCTTGTCACTGAAATCTTGATGATAATGAGAGGGTCGAAGATGCCCTCCCCTTTTGACTTCAAGTCAATTTCTATTCTTTGGAGCATTTCCATGAGTAATTTCAAATTCACCTTGACAAATCCTTTTTCAAAGTCAATGAAGCATATTTATAGATCCTTAATGTGTTTGTTGTAGGTTTGTTTCTATGATCGTTTGTTTTGATCCTATGGCTTCTCTGCTTGCACATCCATATCTGAAACCAAATGGTGTTTTCAGTGAGATATTGTTGGCTTTTGTCTCCAATCACTTACAATGGATCCTTAGCATTATTTTCGACGCATGTGATATTTGGCTGATTGTTCTATTATCTGAACATTCACTTACATTAGGTTCTTCATTAATGGTAGTTTAATTGATTTATGCAAATCATTGCCAAGTTCCTGTGTTGTACGTGTCATTGCCAAGTTCCTGTGTTGTAAATGCCAATTTCGCAAAGCCGTTCAAATGGAGTTAGTTGAAGGGTCTTCAGTAATTCAGATGCTATGTTATTGGCGATCATTCGCCTTTAATCTTTTTTATATGTTTGATGGCCTCTTCTATCTCGCTTTGAACGATTGATGAGCCTTTGGAATCATTGTCTATTTCTTCTTCAAGTTCTAGTTGTAATTTTACATTGGCTAGTTTCTTTCTCTCGTTGTAGAGATCTTCTTTTCATCGATTTCTTATTTTAGTAACTTTCTTTCCTTGTTCTGAATAATCTACTGTTTACATAATGGATTTTTGAATTCCATTTATTTCTTTGAATTTATGATACATAAAGTCAGTTTTGCTTTCATTTACATGTCATAAATGTACAAAGGAATTATTTATTTAATTTACCAAACAATATCGGCATCCACTGCTTGTTGATTGGGTTTGAATTGTTCCATTAAAATTCAAAGAAACTTCGCAATTTGTTGTCTCTAAAATAAATACATATTTCAAGTAATCACTCTCAAAGAAGCCGTCATAATTCAAACCTGGACATCTACCTCTGTTTGGACAAATCTTTTTCATTGAATTGCACATTTCTGTTTGACAGCAAGTTATGTTAACGGCGGCAGCCATGTTTGATGACGTGTCAGGTGTACATTTGGATTGACAGGATTTAACCACAGTGTTCATAGTGTGTTCCATAGCAAATATTGATGAGGTGATTGTCTAAAATTAAGCATAGTATCACGTATTTATTTAAAAATAGCAGTGCTCTATTGTGAATCACCCACGCCTGAAGTCATTGGCCAGTATTTAAGCAAAGGATATTTTGTCAAATTGTTTTCAGTTTTACCTGACAATATATGCAACCACTTTTTGTATGCTCGTCCTTCACAACTCCATTTTCCATTTTGGATACTTCACAGGTAATGCTTGAGCCATCTACAAATGTATTCATTCAAGTAAAACAGATTGAAGAGTAATCAAATTCAACAAAAATTCTGCTAGTACCAAAGCTATTTAATTGCCAGAATACAATAAACAACTTATCTTTAATTACTCACAAAGTGATTTTGTTCTCCTTAAAAATAGCAAATTTAGTTATATTATAATTATCATTTCATTATTTAACTGGATGTTGATATAAAATAAGATACAAGTTTCTAAAAATTAAATATTTGAATGCAGTTTTGATATGAAATATACCAACAGTTTATACTGCTAAGGCTCTGATTAGACCTAGCTGATGAGGGCCCCAAAGTAGCTCTACTGGGCTGCTATCACCACAACAGAGCAGCTATAATTGTTTGAAGGACAATTCTGATTTTAGACTCACTCCTCTTTTTTGAAAAGTAAAATGCCCCCTTTATTTTGAGCCAAGAAATATTCCTATTAACTTTCTTTTGCCGTGCCCTTTAGAATATTTTCTTTTGTTATTACTCATTAACTTGGCATAAAACACTGAAGCTACCGTCCTACCAAAAGCAATATGAATATTATTTCAAGACAGGGGCCACCGCACTTTATGTATTTTAGTATCTATTACACTGTATGTTAGCCTGTGTTATAATACAATGGACCCACGTACAAAGACACACGCACATATTCATATTTATTTTGGAAAAAATTTCCAAAATTAACAATTATACATAATCACTGAGCAATAATCGTTGATTTCACAATGTATTTATTTAAAGTTTACAATCCTTAGGAATTAGGTTAGGTGTAGGATTATGTATAGCACCATCTTTTGGGTTAGCTTACGTTTAGAATTATGGAGATGTACAATAAATGCTTATTAATAGTCTAAAAGTTGGACAAATTTGCAAAATCAACAATTATGCAAAATTGTTAATTTCTCAAATTTGTTCTAACACTTACAACTGTATGCCAGAATTACAGTCTGTCAGGCTGGTTTTCACTACATTTTTCAGTTTTTTTTATCGCAGCTTTTCAATTTTAATAGGAAACAGAAAAAAGGACTTATAAAAAAATGATGGATGACATGATTTTCTACATATTCCATTTTTGAAGATTTTGCACCTCAGCAGGCTCAGAAAAACTATATTTTGACAGATTATGATTTAACAGCATACACGGATAACAGTATTAATAGGTCTACAACTTCCGCTGAACCATTTCTCCAGGTGCAACAAATGACTGCAATGGAGCTTCTTTTAATTTGAATGAAGCTTTTACATAGTTCTTAGTTTCCTTCCTCAAGTAGAATTGAATCTTCACACAGTGACTGTAACTTTCACACAGTGCAAGGAGCGAGCTATCTGCTGAAGCATTTGAACACTCGGTATCTTCTAGTTTAGATACACTTAGTTTTAACCATAATATGACTAAGTAAACTACATTCTTTCACGGACATTCATCCAACAATGAATTCAATACTGTATGATTTGCGATATAACTTGAATAATCGGAAGTCAGCAACTGGATTACATGAATCAATACTCTTTGGTAATGCATATTGTGAAGTTCATTAATGTTAATAGTGGAATGGCTATCATTTGTGAATAATAAAAATAAATAGTATACTATTTTTGTCTAAATATACCGGTTTGCTTATTATTGCTCTTAATATATTAGTTGACCAGGACCTGCTTTGACGAGGTATCTGCCCATTAATAAGAAAACAGACTTTCCAGCATACTACCTTAGAATATGCTATGTTTCACTCGTCCAGTGCAATTATATTTTCCTCTCTTTTATACTTTTGTATGAAATATGTGAAACTTGTATATTGTTCAGGCAGTGATTATGGATGGCCGATAAGGCCGGACAAGGTGGAAACAGCTGCCCTAGTCTTTTAATTAGCTAATAATAAATCTATAATTAGTTTACTTTTATCAAATTATAGCTGATTTGTATTATTAATCTTAAAACAGATCACTTTTCGCTTACGTTTTGATGTAATTTTATAGTGTAAAGAAGTGTTACTAAAAATATAACTGAAGCAGCAAAATTCGATAGCACAGAAATAGTTTTGGCTCTAATAGATCAAAGTATACAAAAGAGTAAATAAACAAAACATTTAATAAGAGAGGTCCTTGCACGGCACACATCATCGCTGGGAACATCGCGATCAGTGGAGGCTGCAGCTACCGTAGTTATGTATATCACCTTAAATCGTGTTATCCTACCTTTCTTGGGACAGATCTCTGCTGGCGAGTTGCGCATTTCTGTTTGACAGCATGTCGTCTGGATTGAGGCCGCATCATTGGTCGATGTAGAAGGAGTGCAGTTTGCCTGACAAGACTTTCTGACATTGTTCCATTGCTTGCCATTTACAATTAATTTCGTATCAACAGTCTAAACAATTAGAGATATAATCGATACGGACAGCATGTTTGTTCAAAAATATTCGGTATTATTAGATGACAAATATTTTAAAACTTTTAGATGTAGTACCTAAAACAAATACTCGTTTAATGCTTGCAGGTAATATGTAGTGCAAAAAACTACTTGGTGGCATTTAGTTTTCGAAAGTATGCTTAGTTCTCTAGCAATGTCTTCTTTTAAATATGCCAATAAAATAGAATTTGATTAAATTAAATTTAAATTAATATTTTCTTAAACTTTAAAATAAAATGTTCTATTCAAAAGAAATATAAATATTTATATAACAAAACTTTTATAAAACTTCTGTACCGAAAAAATTTAAAATTTCATAAAATATCATTTATGTGTTTTACTACTACAACTATTTGAGTAACATATTTTTTAAAGTATCACAAACTGTTTCTGCCAGTAAATGTTGTAGAAAATGTTTGCCATGCATTTACACAAATGTTTGTATAATATATTTTTTAGTGTATCATAAAAGTTTTGTGCCAGTGACTTTTGTAAATAACTTTTATCATGGATTTAAATAAAATTTTCTAAAGAACTAAGCAGAAAACAAACTACACATCCTAGTACTCACAACTATTGATTCCCTCTCTATAGGTATTTGCATAACCGCGTTATTACCTGACAGTATTTGCATCCATTGTCGGTGCCCACTTTGATCATCACTCCGTTTACTTCAGAGGAAACTTCACAATTTACTAAAAAGTTTTTGGTAAATTATAAACTACATTGTATATTATAATATACTTAAAAAATAATATAGAAAAGTTCATAAAAAATATTTACTGCATAATTTTTCTAGCAAAAAATAAATTTAATCTTCCATAATTGTGTCTACAATAAATATTTTAGTGCAATAGTCAATTAACACTGATAAAAAAGGCTTGGCTTGCAGATCATCCCAAGGACTCTAGCACAATTCCCGAACACTACCGGTTTCACCCTTGTTATGGATCATCAGGTGAACTTAGGAAATTGTCGAACCCAAGCTCATACCACTTGAAAAGCAGTGAGCCTCAGAGCTCTAGAATCCAATTTCAGATCTGCGCTTATTGGTATCACACCAACAAAAGCCAAATTGATTTTGCATATTAAGTCAATAAACAAAATGGAGCAATAGTGAATTAACCCTGACAAAAGGCTGGCTTGCAGATCATCCCAAGGACTCTAAATGTTGGTGTGATGCCAATAAGTGCAGATCTGAAATTGGATTCTAGAGCTCCTAGGATCGCTGCTTTTCAAGTAGTATGAGCTTGGGTTCGGCAATTTCCTCTGTTCACCTGACGGTCCCTACCAAGGGGTGAAACCGGTAGTGTTCTGGAATTGTGCTAGAGACCTTGGGATGACCTGCAAGCCAACTGTTGTCAGGGTTAATTGACTATTGCACTAAAAAATATTTTCGTTAACCGCAACTGGTTTAATTGTAGAATTTTGTAAGCAATATTATCAAATCATATATTAAGTATTGTCAAATGTTTATTGTATAAAGTTTAAAATGTGTATTGATAAATAAGTTAGATTTGATACTTTAGCTAGAAATGTTGTAATATAATAATCGATCTAGCATAATATTGCACAACTTGTGAACAAAATAGATTATGGGGCTTAAAATGTTAAATGTGTCCTATATTTAAAGATATATGCCAATTGAAATTTTATAGATTTTTCAAATACAATAGAAAATAATGAAATAGAAAAATTAAATTTCAAATTTGATTTTTGAAAGCAATTGATAAAATAACCTAATGGGACCTTCTAATACATTTTAAAAGAATTGAGCAAATGTGATTGTTGTGCTTTTACTAAATAACAGTTATTATCAGTTTAAGTGACTAAATAAGTTGATGTGTACATATATTCTGTTTCTTTTTGCAATTGCTTATTTGAAAAATATAATCTAGACGGGCGTGGCTAAGTAAAATGGCAAGCCGAATCAACATTCTAAAGGGTGGCAAAATCTTGATTGTTCTTAATCGAATTTTTAAGGGGAACTTTCATTAATAAAATAAATTTTGAAAGTATAATTCAAGCCAAGTTCATGTTCAAATGATCTTACAAGTTCCTGCCATCCAACCTGTTGCTCAACTGTTGAGTGAACTTGAGACTAATTTTCGACAATCTGCTCTTCAGACTCTCTAATAAGTTTAATACCGAAAGAAAACAATGTAGCTGCTGGAGTTCTCTTTCTGTTAGACTTATTTCTAAATCAATGACTATGAAAAAAATATTATCACAAAGAGACTTTTAAAACAAAATTAGAAAAATAATAAAATAATTATGTAGTTCTTACGTAGCTGTACAGCACGTATGTGAAACCGAAACAGAACCGACTTCATTCAAACAAAATTATAAATTTTAAAGAATTTTAACAAAATTAACTTGTCATTAAATAAGTTCTGAGAATTAATATTATAAGAAACTTGTTTATAGGAGCCCATGTAAGTCTACTATTAAACTAACAAGAGAGACTTTGATTCACTGTATCTTGGACGAATTACCAAATACAGGCTAGGTAGCTACACCATTTTCATTCAGCACAATTCAATTTTTTTAGGCTAAAATATGTTTCATTCAACAACATTTGACTCGGTTGACTCACAGCTGGCTATGCCCATGGATACTGGATGTTTTGTAAACTAGATGGATTATATCCTATACATCTAGTACATATATTAGAGGACAAATATAAAACGTTTCTGACAGTTTTAAGTTGAACAGTTTAGTTTTTGTATATTAATTATAAATACTAGCTAGACGTATATAAAATAGAACAACTTGGACAGGTATCAATTCGGCACATATCCTGTGTCTCATTCAGTCCAACACAATCAGACCCGCCGTATTGAGGGGCAGGAGCTGTGCAATTTCTTGTTCGTTTCAGTGTCCCAATGCCACAATCCACTGAACAGGAACCATTTAACCAGGAGGTCCACAATCCGTCTACTGAAAACACATTAATATAAATGACAAGAAACTAATCTGTTTTTATTTGGATCCTCATGTTTTAGGTGAACTTGTGGACCATGAACTTGGAGAATGGAAAATACAAACTTACCATTAAACGTCTCTTTGAAGAGACAAATAATAATTTGTTCATAACATGATTTTTTAAATACGAAAATTGTCAGTAAGCATTGCGGAATCTGTTTTGTGCTTACATTGACGAATTTGATTGGAGCCTATACCAGTATTTGCATTTGAGTTGCCTCTTTTTATTTATTTTTATTTTCTCCATTAATTCAATCTTTTTCGAATTGTCTCAAACTGAGCAGGGCATTTCTAAAGGCACCATCTGTAACTGTTAACGTTTAAAATTTAATAATTTTAGTTTTCTTTTTTTTTAAGAAATAAATTTTACCCATAAAATGAATGCAAATTTTAAAATACACACTGATTCTATATCTAGAGATGTAATTTGGTACATTACGTATTTTACTACATCAACTATGTATATGACAAGAGAATGCTGCATCCAAGTGATTACCAAAATTGTTCCTGAATGTTCATATAAATTAGATATTTATTCAATTTTTAGGTCTGCGCAGCAGTTTCTTTTTCTATCGACTGCACGTTACAGTTATCAGATAATCGATGTTTTATTTAAATTCTTCTTCAATGAAACTGAATTTGAAATTTTTACTTGGACAGTCAGCTACTCCACAGAGTTCCATTGTCATATTGGATCCCGGGCAGTCATTTCCATTGTTTCGGGGAGCAGGATTTGTGCAGCTTCTAGTGCGTGTGAGTGTCCCATTGCAGGTGACTGGACAACAGGCCTCAGACCAGGAAGTCCAAGAACCATTGACTAAAAATAAAGTACCTACGTGTATTACTTGGTGGAAAATCCAAAAAACAGCGTTAGATTGGCTGTATATCAACTCTCATCAAATATCAAACGTCACGTTGATTACAAAAAGAAATTTATCTTACATAATCTAAATAGAACAAAAAACCTGACATCTAAATAGGATGAAAGAGAGTTCAAAAAATTTAGAAAACGTTGTGGAACAGTTGAACTAGGATTCAAATTTACAACAGACTGCAATTTAGGATGTGAAATAAGACCCAAACTTGTAATGAGGAGATCCACGATGGTAAACGTAGAAATTGTTTCGAAAGATAACACATAAAATACAAACCAATAAATGTTTAAATAGAACCCGTTTGATTAAACCGATAAGAAAAGATTTGATGCTATTAAACTAGGCAAGGATTAAAATACTCAGAGTTGCTTTGATAGACAAAAGAACTAACACAGGTATTGCTGGTTATGAAGGCGTAAATCAGAATGGGATGGAGGAGCTTTGTTCATATGATCACCAGGAACTTTATAAATGAATACAAAAGAGGATATATTTTTAAACAAATAGTATCCAAAAATCATGTTTTCCAAACTGTGGGAAAATATGCAAAAAAGTTACAGTGGCCAAATAATCCTCAGACATGGTAACAATTTAGAAAAGACAGCTGAAATGACTGAAGGAATTGGGAGACACAGCATGGCAAAGTTTCGCTGGATGGACGGCATGACAAAATACATCGACAAGAACTTGATGGTTCTGGTTAGGAAGGCGAAACACATAATAAGATAAAGTGGTTTGTTCATATGATCACCAGAAGTCTTATCCAAAAATCATGTTTTTTCTTAAATGTGTCAAAATATGGCAAAAATGTTTATCCTGCTCTAAAAAACAATTTTAGCCAATTGAACTCTTTTTATCTAATATGTAGAATAACATCTTTTCAGTGCAAAGATTCAAAATAAGATAAGTAATATCTGTCAAGCCTTCGACTGCACTAACATCATGGAAATGAATGTAACCTACGAATTTAATAAAAAATCAAATAGCACTAAACTACGTGCATATGTGCCAACAAATTGAGTAGTTTGGATAACTGCTACGTGTTTAGGTAAATTATTTACTTGGACAAGGATTTTCTTGGCAATCAATGAAGGTTTCGTTTCTCCCTGGGCAATAAGATCCTCCGTGATTGGGACTGGGGGCTGTGCAAGTTCTTTTCTTGTAAATAGTTCCATTTCCACAAGTCACAGAACATGGCTCACTCTGCCACGAAGACCAAGCACCATTTTCTGAACACAAAATCGGTAACATAACGTAGAATAACCTGGACAGGTATCTATCCTCTGTATCCTTCAATCCAGAACAATGAGACCCGCCATATTGAGGGGCAGGAGCTGTGTAATTTCTTGTTCGTTTCAGTATTCTAATGCCACAATCCAGTAACAGGAACCATTTAACCAGGGGGGGTCCTCAACCCGTTTACTGAAAACACATTATTCTAAACGACAAGAAAATAATCGGTTTTAATTGCACTCTCATGTTTTAGATGAAGGTGTTGACCTTGAATTTGGAGAATGGAAAATACAAACTTACCATTAAACGCCTCCTTGTAGAGACAAATAATAATTTGTTCATAACATGATTTTTTAAATACGAAAATTGTCAGTAAGCTTTGCGTAATCTGTTTTGTGCTTACATTGACGAATTTGATTGGAGCCTACACCAGTATTTGCATTTGAGTTGCCTCTATAATTTATTTTTATTTTCTCCATTAATTCAATCTTTTTCGAATTGTCTCAAACGCTGATCAAGGCATTTCTAAAGGCACCATCTGTAACTGTTAACGTTTAAAATTTAATAATTTTAGTTTTCTTTTTTTTTGAAGAAATAATTTTTAGCCATAAAATGAATGCACATTTTAAAATACACAGGGATTCTAAATCTAGAGATGTAATTTGGTACATTACGTATTTTACTACATCAACTATGTATATGACAAGAGAATGCTGAATCCAAGTGATTACCAAAATTGTTCCTGAATGTTCACATACATAAATTAGATATTTATTGAATTTTTAGGTCTGCGCAACAGTTTCTTTTTCTATCGACTGCACGTTACAGTTATCAGATAATCGATATTTTATTTAAATTCTTCTTCAATGAAACTGAATTTGAAATTTTTACTTGGACAGTCAGCTACTCCACAGAGTTCCAT
>JAUYWI010066165.1:1010-15068 GCA_034780595.1 Parotoplana pacifica
CCCCCCCCCCCCCCCCCCCCCCCCCCCCCCCCCCCCCCCCCCCCCCCCCCCGACCCACTTATTCATCCTCATTTCATATCGACAAATGGCGTCAGATGCCCTCTGACTAAATTGAGCTTTAAGAAAGCTGACTGAATGAAATTCACGACCAAAACTGAGGCTTAATTTAGTATTCCTTTTTAGAGGAGATCAGAGGATGGAGGAGGATAGGGTGATGGTTATCCATGCTCTCTAAAACTACCCAAAATCGATCCATTCAAAGATCTCAGCGAGATTAGCGAGTTTTTCTCATGAAAATGTCAATACTATAGAGCGCCATAATTCTCAGTTAACCGGTGCATTTCGGTCTTTACACTGTCAACTAGCTTTTGCAAGATAAAGGGACATGTGACAAACCTTAATGATTGTTCGCCGTCTTGCATGCAGATAGGAGACTGTTGTTTACCTTTATTCCAGTCGACACACAAGGTAAGGTTCATTAACATTTCTCGTGCATTATGTAGGTATGTCATTTCTACAGCACTATATTTTCATGTGCAACTGCTCACTTTTAAAAACCTGCTGAAAAGTTCTGAGCAGTCTTTGAAAACCTGGAACTTTCAAGTAATTTTAGTGGTGTCATTTATTTCTGTTGAGCTGTGTATCCTATGTACGTTAACAATATGTCTTGTCCCTTATAAACCCGACTTTATGGTGTGTAATGTAGATTTTGTAATGTTTTCAAATTACTGTGTAATTCTTTATATGATAAAACAATGTACTAAGTGACCCGCCTAGTCGAATAAATTACGTTTTTAGCTAAGTTGTGAATTGTATTTTTGTAGAGCTGTCAAGTTGTTCATCGGGTTTCTGTATCCTACAGAACTATGTCAAAGCATAGCATAATAATTCATGCCCGTGTATGTTTACAACATTTTACAAGTTTACAAAAAAAGTGTACAAAATTTATTGAAATAGTACCCAATGTCATTATTTACTTCATGTAATTTTCATCCCATACATGGTTTTGACTTCTAAAAACCTATCTTCAAATAAATCCAAATTGATTAAACATAACCTTTTTGTACTTGGCATGTATGATGTGAAAGAAAAGGTTTGTTATGCTATTTCAAGCCCATGAACTGTTTAGAAAAGTTTCCGGATGGCGTTGGGTAAAGATGATTCTATCAATTTTTATAAGTGCAGCAAAAGTTGGACAACACATGTTCTCGTTATATGTAGTTTTGAATACGCACCCTATTTCGTGTACCTAAGATCGTTATCATAAAACCAGGTACGGTATTAACAGAACCTAGTGAAATTTCAAGTCGAAGCTTGTATTAACGATGTCATCATTAAAATGCAATTATAACTAGAAAATTAGTTTCTTAAACGGTTCTTTGTATTTCATTCTAGCCCCTGAGGTCAGCAAATAAGGAACTCATTCATTGGAAATAGTCTAGGGTACCGATTTTCAAAAAATTCAATCTAGCAGTAGTTTTTGTTAACCAATATAGACATATTTGATCATTCCTTGATTAAGAGCTTGAATTACATTTTCTATGTGAAAGCATCATAATTTCACCCATTTAAAATAATTTTACTAATATCTAACATTCTAATCCCCGAACAATTACCCAGACTAAATAATCAGAGCAGCTAAACATAAAATTAAAATTCCTTTTAGTTTTTATAAATAATTTATTACCTCATTTGATTGAGTTCGTTTAAAGAAAAGACAATATAATTGTTAAAATGAAAAAAAACTGACACACAGACAGGACAAGTTTCATATTTATTTAGAATGAATAATAATACAATTACAGTAAAGTAATAAATAGAGAGAGAAATAGATCAGTCAAAAGATTTCAATCACTGTCATCAATGTCTCTTCTGCAACTTCTATCGATATTTGTGTCTCAGTACAGAAATAAATAAATAAATATAGTTTAATAAATAACATTACATACGCATACAGTGGCAATAAATATATATGTAGAACCAATTCCAAACAAGTGCGGCGCAAAAACCAACTTTCAAATCACAGAAACGTAAGCAACAATTAGCTCCAATCAGCGGCTGAGTGAGGATGTTGCTGAGTCCCTGGAGCAGTATTAATCGTCCCCCAATTTCGTTGCCAACTAGGCTGCGTCCAACCAGCCACATTATTGGGAACCGTTGTCCCCAGCGTGCTTGCTTGACTATTGCCTCCTCCAACAGTAAACGGGGTACCAGGTGCACCCCACATAGTGCTGTTTGATACAGGATGCGGGTTCCACAACGGATCTTGCTGGAAAGGTGTGGCAGAGGGCGCCGGAATAGGTGACTTGGACGGTATGGATGAAGTTTGACCGACTGGGCTAGCAGACGAGTGAATTCGACGTTCGGAACCAATTGGCTTCAACGAAGACAGGAACCCTTGTGCAGAAGGTGAAGCGGATGGCGAAGGAACATGGTGTCGATGATCTGATACAAAATTTGAAGGAGCAACTGGATTTTCTAAAAATAACAGAAACAAATAATTTATATATTCCGAGTTTTTGAAAATATCGATTTAATTTTTTCCTCAGACTAATCGAATCATGGGAAGTATGTTTTTTAGGTAGATGGAAGGAGGATTGATACCCCTCCGGATGGCCAAGACGTAGAATTAAAAACGTTGTCTAACTCGGGTTAACAGCAATGTGCAGTAAACAAATAAAAATAATTTAACAGTGTGTCGTTAAAAACAAATTGAAAACAAAAGTCACCAAAAAGAGATTTCAAGATAAAAAGGAAGGCCAACCTTTGTGGAACATATGTATTTTTTTGCCGTCAATTGTTTCATAAAATACATTTTACATTTTCAAGGCAGAAAAACAGGCAGGCAAAACATCTAGCAACAGTAAGTAAATTAGGTATAAATAAAAGTAAAACCATAAAATTAATAGAAAAACACAGTCCTAATAAGTGTATTAAAAAAGACCTGATTAGGATACTTTTAGACTGAAGGTGGAACCATTGTTGAGTACCATAGTATTTAATTGGGAGAATTTTTTTTATAAGGACAGCCTCTTTGATTGCCAATTCAAACTCAGTTGTAGCAGAATCCATTATTGAGAAACACTCACGAAAGTTGTTGGTTCAAGTCTCACAGTCCAATAGATGGTTGGTGCAGAGGTGGCCTTTTGACCTATCAATGAAGTCAGTTGAGCATCAACCCAATATTTAAATTTGTAAACCACTTTGGATTTGAGCATTTTTAAGGTTCGAAAAGCCCAATTGATATCACGAGCTATGTCTATAAGATTTTTGGCATGAGGACCTAAGTAAGGAAGACAAAAATAAGTCCTATTGACCCTATTATTGAAAAATTGTTGAGAAAGTTGGAGACACAACAAGAATGGAAACGTTTAGATGGGTAGTAATTTAACTTGAAGAGATAAAGAAGTTTGGAGAGTTAAGAATTGAAATTGAACAAATTAGAGGACCAATGTCCAAGAAAAAGGACAGGGAGAGTTAAACTTCAAAATAAGGTTTACTTTAAAAACTGGTATTAATTTTGATATTTTTCTGAAAATGTTGATATCTAAAAAACATCTTTTTCTAGTTCATGGGTAAATATAATACAATTGTGCTGATTGTTCATGTGATTAAGTAATCTATTAATATTAAAATTTGGAGGTATAATAAGAAAGGTGTAATCTACATATCTTCTGTAGAAGAGGGGTTTATCTAGAGCAGATGCTAGCCATGAGGATTCACTAACAGCAAGAAAAAGATTAGCTTCGGTAGGACCTAGGCAAGATCCCATGGCTACACCATCAGTTTGTCTATGTAATTTAGAATTAAATAGAAATTCTCCTGGTGGCAAATTTCAAAAATTTAACAGCCATCTATTGAACTGTGAGTGTTTCTCGATTATAGATTCAATTGGCAATCAAAGAGGCTGTCCTTTATAAAACATTTTTCTCCCAAATTAAATACTATGGTACTCAATAATGGTTCCACCATCGGTCTAAAAGTATCTTAAACAGGTTATTATTCAAATTTATTTATTAGAACTAAGTGTTTTTATAATATTTTTATGGTTTTATTTATACCTAACTTACTTAGTGTTACTAGAGGTTTTGTTTATATCTAACTTATGTACTGTTTTTTTCTACCTTTTACGAAACAATTGTCGGAAAAAATATGTATGCTCCACAAAGTTTTGGCCTTCCCATTTTATTTAATATTCGTCGTATTCCAGATATTTTCGTTAAGACAATAAATTTAAGTGGAAAAACGGCCACAGTAATAATAATTAGGTTAAGGTTACTTTAGGCAGTTGATAAATTATGAAAATCACACCAAACTAAGTGGTAGTAGGTAACATTTAGAAATTAGAATAACTAAAGAATATCTAAAACATAAATCCCGGAAGCAGTAGCAGCATCCTACGCGTGGTTGTTCGACAGCAAATTCTGCATTCTTGCTGTGTTAACTATCCTGCCTGCGATTGTACTACTGTCGTCTATCCCCATTGTTTGCTGCCATTGCACCCATATGATAGACAACAGCGGATATTCTATACTATTGACTTTCCTCTCTTCCACCAAGAATATAGTTAATATAGCAAAATAGAGAAAAAAGAAAAGCTCCAACACAACTCCGATTAGAAAAAGAATAGTAGCAACGTTGCTAAGCAATGCAAGCCACATTTAGTCAGCACCACCCCTGACTGTTCTCCATAAACTAGCTTTGTTCTTCTATCCTAGCTTTATCTGACTTCAAAATCAGCAAAAATCTATCAACTCGCGGCTTGAACATAATAATCCAAAGAGACATACAGACAACAAGCAAAGCAGCGGAGATATTGCGCAGTTAGGTAGTTTCTGTTTTAGGAGTTTTATAAGGCTACCTATAATTGTTATAACCCCATAAGTTCATTGCAGTTTTAGAGCTGGTTTGATGGTGATTCATAAAATTTAACAAAAGCTTTCCTAAGTTGATAATATCCGAATCCAAATATTTTATCATTTATCTAAACCAATAGATAAAAAGTAGAAAAATGATTTAAAAAATAATTCGACTTAACAGCCAAATTTTATATCTATTAGAAAATCAATATATAAATAAAAATCAGTTTTATTAGAATAAAGAAACAACACTGGATAACATTTTTAAAGAAATGGGTCGCATTCTAAACTCTATAACATTAATAAGTAACGCTTCTAAATGGATAATTTTATATATTAAAATAACACTAGCAGAAACATTCTGTTAAATTTCCTGACTTTAAATTTATGCCCTGATGGTAGTAATTAAGTGAGCCAAATTTGATCAAAATCGGTCAGTAGTTTAGATATTTGCTTATTTTGTCTCCTTTTCTCTATCTCTTCTCCTTCAGTATGGATATCATAGTCTAAAACATTAACCGATTTTAATAACATTTGGCATCTAGACAAACTTTGTGATTTTTGTGAGGTTGCTAGATACGCCAATATCACAACAACAAGGAATATTTACAAAGTTATCCCATATAACAATGGTTTTATGGGTATTTGACAACATCAAACCTTAGTTAGCATATATGAACTTTCCTGTAATCAACTTTCAATTTAGCAACTGTTGCTAGGAACACGTGACATAGCAACAAGCTGTTTTTACATATATGTGGGTATTTGATCATGTAAAACCTATAGTCATCACATACATTTTTAATTCGTATACTTTTTGTTAGGAACTGCTGCTAGCAACAATGCTTTTTCACAAATACATTCCATATAACAATGCTTTTATGGGTATTAAATCTTAGTTACTGTATATGATCTCTCTTCATACCCATTTTCCGCATAGAAAATTTTGCTAGAGAAACCAATGTTAGCATAGCAACAAGAAATTCTTTATATATCTATCATTAAAAAAAATTAATTATATATCAACCATAGTTATAGTAACATCATTTTTTGGTAAGAATCTATAAATTAATTTTGAATTTATTACAAAAAGAATGGTCAAGAAGAGTTATAGCTCTCATTACATGAATGTTATTGCGTTTTTAGATAATATTTTAAGAACATCAAATTCAAATTTTTGAGTACCTAATAAGCAAAATTAAGCAAATGTTGACTGTTAGCTCTAATATTTTAAAATATCATTTATCTAAAAACGCAATAACATTCAATTAGTGAGATCTAACACCACAAACTAACTTCGCTCCATTTTAGAGTTTGAGCTAACACTCTTTTAACCTCGTTGTCTTTAATATTATTAATCTATACCTAACGCATTAAGAATGAAGCATTCAACAATATCAATGAGGGCATTAAAATAGGTAGTCAGTTAATACAAATATAATTTGCGAATGACCAAGAGACAATATCAGACACTGAACAGAAACGACAACTCTTAAATAATGAGGATCAACGAAATGAGAAAATCAAGAAGTTAAGAAATTCAAATATTAGGGAGGAATAATCACATCAGACGGAAGATGTCAAGAAGGAATACGAACTAGAATAGCAATGGCTAGACAGCATTTACAAAAGGAAGAGAACTTCTAGTCAAGGGGCTGAATATAGAAACAAAGAAGAAAATAGGGAAGACACTAATCTGGAACATACTTCTATATTGGTTCTGAGACGTGGACACTACATGAAAGCGATGAGAAGAAATCGAAGCATTTGAAATGTGGATATGGGGAAGAAGGCAGAAAATCTCATGGCAAGTCAAGAAAACTAAAATTAATGAAGAAATATTAGGGGATGTCAATGGAAAAAGGAGGAACTTACAAAATACAATTTGCCAAGCGTAAGAAAGACAGGTCACATATGGAGAAGAGTTAGACTGAAAACAGTCATTGAAGGCAGACTTCTAGGAAAAAAAGAAGCCAAGAAAAAACATGTTAACGGATCTTATAAGAGCTGTCATATTCAGATCTTAAGGAAACAGGCAACAGTAGAATTCATAGACATGGACCTGCAACTAGGCAGGAAACAAGATAGATAGATTATTATTGAAACTTTCAAGAAACCAAATAGTACTCATTAACCTAGATTATAAAATAATATTAAAAAAACTTAGATTACCTGCCAAAGTATTTGAAAAAGACTGCTGATGAAGACCACCAGCCATTCCATACAAACTGGAGGCAATAGCAACAGCAGCGTTATTAGTTGCAGGTAAAAAACGTTCTGGCAGCTGCTGTGACAGTAATCGTCCGGCCAATAAACTAGCTTGATACGCCAAAGGATCCACCGGAGATACAGCAGATATTCGTTGAGGTTGGAATGTTGAAGCAGACGGATTAAGATCGGAAGTCACACGAGGAAGTCCGCGAAGTTCTGGTGGTGTAGAACAACGAGCAACACTTCCCAATGATGGAGAAAATGACTGAGCTTGAGGATTCAATGCTGACAGTACACGTGGCAGTTGGTGAACAGATGAATTTAAAGCATCACATTGCATCAGTTGCTGAACATAGGAACTTGTTGGAGTCTGTGCAACAGGACTTGATTGGTGAAATTGACTACATCCTGCTACATTACCATATACATCAGTAATAGAATCACTGCCTTGTTGAGTTAACTGTGACAGTTGAAGTGATGGATCCATAGGTGAACTGCCATCTCGAGCCTGATGTGCACTAGCACCACAAGACAACTCCTCAACAGGTAAATGTAGCTGACGAGCTGCCAAGAATTCACCACTACAAGATACAAGACTAGATTTTGCAGATCCCCTATCACTTGAGTGAGGTGAAGTTGAACTTGAGGTTGGAGGAAAGGAGCTGTCCAGTATGGTTTGAGACAACTGAGGCGAATGCTCTGGTGTTCCTGTAAGGCGTTGATGTCTCTCTGAACCCGGGGCTCGTGCAAATCCTTTAGTGGATTCTTGTTGACTTGCAAATGACTGCGAATAGACTCTTGGAACCGTATAGGTAGATGATTGCTCTGGATTATGCACTCGGCCAAACGAACCAACTGAGCCTGCAATAGATGTACTGGTGGTGGAGATATTGCCATTGGTCTGGTAACAAATAGTAGAAGCTGTCGGCCTATTGATACTTTCTGTGATGGTTGGAAATGAGTCATACAATGGTTCGTCTTCTTCATTATTTGTTGAGGACAAACCAGAGTTAGTCTTCTTTGATGGAACAACCCCCGCTGCAGCAACACTGGCAAAATTCATCTCCTCTTTAGTGGATGTAACTACCAATGGCACTTGGCCACCAATCCGATTTGCCAACGTATTGTTGGTATTACTGGAGGATCCAGAAGTTTTTGCTGGAACAGCATGAGTCTTGCGAATCGGCAAAGGTTTACTTTGCTGAGTACAAGCTATGGATTTGGCAGTTCCAGTAGGAGTGCTTGCCATTCCCTTTCCAGCCGTTGGTACAGTTGAATTAGCTGGAGCAAGCAGAGGCATCCGCTTCGGTGATGCCAATGACGCCACATCCTTGCTGGTTAGTTTACCAGAAATGAGTTCATCTATCAGATCTCTCGCTTTGGCAACTGCCTCAGGTTGACCTCTAATATGGACACATCTTTCCTGGGCGTCTGTACCCTCTTTCAGATCTTCAATGTCGATATGGGCACCAGTATGCGACCGAAGAGCTTTTACAGTGGCTCCCAACTGACCAATAACTTTGCCAATGTCTTTCTTTTGGACTGGAATAGACACTTTTCGCTTTGGAACCGTTTTCCATTGTTGCACTTCTTGTAGTGGATGATCACCAGAACCATTTCCAGTAAAAGCATACCATGTCGAATAATCGAATTCACTGAAATTGTCCTGAAAACCGGAACCCCAGTCTGCATCGGAAATTAGATCGCTATAATTGGATACATTAGGTGAGGCAGTTTTGGACTTATCTTCTTTCGAGGTAGGAGGCGCATCTTCAGATATTGAATTGGATGTCTTCTTGGTGGAACGTATGGCTTGCTTCTTGCCACGATGTTTCTCTCGCTTCTTATCAAGAGTGGACTGTTGGACAGAAGGCGCGCTATTTGTTGTATATGAGTTTGTTATACTGGACACAAGTGGGGGATTAGGAACCTCAACTGGTACGGTTGTTTTAGACTGTTGCTGTTGGGTTGGTAAAGAGGCGCTAGACATTGATGACTTATTCATGACAGAATGATCTGAGGTTGAAGAGTTTGGCTGTTTAGGAGGATTAGTTACTACGGTTTCTGAATTTGGGGCTTGAACAGGAACGGGAGGTGATAGTTCTTTCGTTCTACCACGTTTCTTTTTATTTGAAGAGCATGACGATACGGTAGTGGTCATAGCAGTACTGATAGTGGACGAGGAAATGGGAGGAACTGACTTTTTAGAACCATTAGACGTTGTGGAACTGGACAATACAGTAGAAGTTGTGACAACCGTTGAAAGGGGTGTAGAAGAAGGAAGCGAAATTGAAACGGACACTGTTGGACTCGTAATGATTGATGTAGTCGGATTAAAACAAGAATTCTTTTGTGAATTCGATGTTGGAGTAGGTGGTTCAGATGTTGACCGATCAGATCTAAATAAAAGAACAAACAAGATTTGCATAATAATGTAATCATTTTTGAACTCTTGTCGTTTTAAAACGTTACCAACTTCAAATTCATACCATTGATTCAGACTTCAATATTGATTTTAATTAAATGTATCAAATTTGATCAAAACCGATCAAGTAGTTTAGTTTTCAAACAAATGGCCATAATTTTGATAAAACCGAGTGTTTAGCTTTTTTTTGTACCGATATATTTAACTTACAAGTTGAAATCAAGTAATGACTTAAAAAGTGACTTTCATATCTTATCATTTTCTCTATTTCCTTTCCTTAAAATTTGATAACTATAAGATTTCATATCTGGCTGCAGGGGACATTAATATTTCTAAGCATGAAAGATTTTTTTACAATATTATTTCACATAACTGTGATTTTATGACTATACAAAAAAATCTTAGCACATTTTTAGAGATATTATTATGCATGCATGTCAACAAGAATATTAAAAAAATGTAACATATTTGACCATATAAAAACTTAGTTATCATATACAAACTTTAATCACCTTCCACCTAGAAACGTTGCTATAGACGCCAATTATCCATAGCAATGAAAAATTATTTATCCCACAATTCCCATTGCAAAAGATTTTTAACTAATGATCCAAATTCAAAAATAGTATTCACCTATTTCTCCATTTATCTTGATCTCGATCCTCTACGGAACGCTGCATTAGGTCTGGAGAAGTCTCTTTCTCGTCGTTTTGTCCCCCAGTCTTCGATGAAGCTTTGGCTTTCCTCTTCATACGTTTCTTTTCACGTTTTTTCGCTAACGCAGCTGCTTTCCTTTCCTCTTCTTCACGTTCTTGGGCCAGAAGACAAGCAGCATTCTTATTTGCTTCAGCTTCTTGTTTCTTCTTGCGCTGTTTAATTATTGTAATACACTGAGCAGTCAGGTCCTAAAATTTTAAAAAAATCGATAGGTAGTTGAGTGGTGAAGTTAGAATAACCAAAAATACTTTTATCGTGTGAATTAAAAATAAAGTGAACCAGGTTCAATCTGGTCTGATCAATACGAGATAGGGCACTTCTTGTTTACAGGCTTGACAACTTTTACGGTAGGTTCAACTATTGATGAATTTTGTTATTCAGACATAAAAATTCAACAATTTCAGACGAGTCTTTCCAAACAAAATCTATAGCCAGTAACAACTAATCATTAATAATTTAAGTGTTTGAGATTATGTCGTTAATAATGGAATGTTTTCTTTCACAATCCGATAAAATATTACAATATTTGATTTAAAAATAAATTTGTTGACTCAAAATGCAGTCTACACAAAACCATAACTTTTCCACTCATACAATAATACTCAGATTACAATATAATAACAGCACTTAATTGAAAAAAAAAATACACAAGCAAGATCAAGGTGAAAAAACAACTATTTGCAATCTTATTGACTAACCAGCACCCATGGCTTTGTAATCGTAGTACTTATGTAATGTTACTATGTCAGTGATGGATCCAGGATTTAAAAAGGGGGAGTGGCTAGGTATTTATAAGGGCACATATTTGTGAACGTTTCTGTAATTTATCGTTATTTAATTTTTTTTAAAGCGCTGTGCATGGAGTATACCATTTATTATGTTTTAGTGTTAGCGAATATGATTTTTGAAATAAAAGGTACTATAAGTATATAATTAACAAAAACTGGAATGTTCTATGGGGTAAAAGGTACGATTTCTATGCATTAGCATAGCAGAAGATACATTCAATTCCGCATGTACATGACAAATACATGATTAAGACAACAAGAAGCTGGAATACGGCAGTCCATTATAAACAAAAAAGTGCTTTCGCCTGCATTTTCCGTGATGTATTGCAATAAACTTTTCAACAATTTGTTGAATTGTGAATGGTATACTTGTGTGATGCATCGCAATAACACAAAAATCAGACAGCCTCTCAGTTGACATAGTGGTCCGCAAAAATGAATGAATACGTCGCGTACAAGAGAATGAGCACTCCGCTTCACAACTTCCAATGGGCAAGGTAGTCAAAATCCTTAGCAATTCACACACGTTGGGAAAAATGTAGGGTCAGTGTGATTCTGAAGTCCAGTCACCGATTTCGAACCAAGTTTCCATTCTAACAATTCGGAGTGAAGGGTATTGGGGTTTGGCAGTATTTGATTTGCAAGGCTCTCAAGTTCTTTCGTATTTTAGTGACGACTATGTCAGGCATAAAGGCACATAATTAAAGTGGGCTCTTATATTTTTCGAAAATCGTTCAGTAAACTCCAAAAAAATTTGTCCAGGAGTGGAATCGCTACGTTGAGTTTGTTGAATTCAGATGCATTAGTCAAGGCCAATCAATGATAGCCCGTCTTCTACATTAAATAATGTAACTATAATTAGAAGTCCATGATTGTTACCTAGTCTACTGAGGAGGCGTAGGGTGTCTTTAGGTGAATAAATACTATTATACTATGTTCACAAGGTAACTCCAGAAAAGGGGCACTTCACAGTTAAAGGGGGGTGGCTAGCCACCAAAGCCATCCCCCTGGATCCGACCGTATGCATAACCATTAAAACATGACAAGCGAACTGAAACTACTAACTCTAGTTAACATGCTTTTTTACCAATTCGGCATTTACAACTCAGGTTGATCATCATGAAATAACGTTCATTTTTCACGTAAGAATTAGTTCACTTTTATCACATTAAACAAACAAAAACCTCTTTAATATTTGACAACTTATTACCAAGTTATACATTTCTTTAAAAAACGCCCTTTTGTAACTTATTATAATAAGGATTTGTTCATAAAGTCCCGGCTAATGTTTTAGCCAATAGTTCATAATTACCTGGAGGTCTAGAAAGTTATTTGCCATAGGCTCAGTAAATTGTAATAGGTTTTAAGTGATACAATTTCCAATTCAAAACAATGAAACATGGGGTAAAACTCACTTCATCAACATCAAGATCATTAAGTGAAGATGAATGACCTTGAGAATAATAATCACTTTCACCAATACTAGGTGACGGAGAATTTCTTTCATTATCATCTTCTTTACACACTTCACTTATAGAATTCGAACGGGAATTATTAGACGATGGTATTCCAGATGATGAAGATGGAAACAATGAACATGGAGAGGATGAAGATATATCCTTATTATTGGATTCTTTAGTAGGTTTAGGTGTTTGGGAATTATTAGTTGTAAAATCAGGAGAAGGAGTAAAAAACTTTTCACAGTTCGGATTAATGGTCATATTTTGAATAGTTAAATCCACTCGTTGGCTTAGACTTAGGGATACACCAGCACCTCCCGTCTTAAACTTTCCCATATTTAAATAATGTGCCATCCTTTAAATAGTAGCAAAATTAAATCATAAATAAAATTCCCGATAAAACAAAACAATCGGAATAAAACAAACAAAAATTCGCTCACAAACAATAATAATTATAGATAAATTCCAAGTAACACTGAATTATAAAACTGACGTCTATCTATACATTTCTATACTAAATAGTATGTTTTATGTCTGAGTCATGATGTTAGCTTTCATTGGTTGGTGGCATACTTAGCTAGCGACAAATAAATAAAACCTCGTGATTCAAGGCTGATAATATAATTCAATGACAGACCAGAGAAACTATATACACAGACAGACATTTACTGTCACACAGCAAAAGTAGATTTTCATAAACAAGTTGTTTATAAGTATAGAATATACCTACATTTAGAAGTTGGTAATGGTAGAGAAAAATTTCAAAGTGACGGAAGTAGCAATAAAACCATAGACACCTTATTTCTGAATAAAACAGACTAAGCCAAAAATAGGATTTTATGTTTGCAATTTACAATATTGTTAATTAGCAGTAGCACTCATTATTGTAATGTTTATCAATGGAAACAGGTTAATTCTCGTCTAGCTATCACAAACTCACCTAATCTTTTAAACGAAAGGATTTGAAAAAATTGGGAGGCGCCTTATATAGGAATTGTTTATGGTTAGCACTAGACTAGATGATATATGGATTGGTTTAGAATGTCGTTTGACCATACAATTTTGTATTATAAAAGTAATGATATAAGTCAACTCTCCTAAAAATGCTGTCAAGGTAAATTGACTAAATGGACATTTTTTCTTTAAACGAGTTAACACCATTTTTTTTATTTCACCTCAATTTAATTACTATCCTTTAAAAATCGGATTTTCAGAAACAATAGACTTGGATTTCATAGATCCATAATCCGGGGGTGTACTATGATGAGATACTTACACACTCACTACAGGAAGCTATTCTACCAGGTGCCAAAGGCTAATATATGGCACTATAGAAGATTATTAACCCATTACATTTGGTTAAAAAACACTTATATTTAGATTTAAATAATGATAAGTTTCGAGAGTGTAAAAGTAAAGATTTCCCTAGGTATACGAGGGCGAATCAAAAAGTTCCAGGTTTTTGAATAAATCCTAGTAATTGAAACTATTTTGTAAATAAATCGATGGTAAATATCGATGGTTTTTGACTTCTATTCGCATGCATCTATTATCAATTTCTATCATTAAATACTGCTGTATAATTAGTTTTGAAATTT
>JAUYWI010066176.1:0-15067 GCA_034780595.1 Parotoplana pacifica
AGCTGCTGTATTTTAAAATAACACTAATTTTCGACGTTGAGAAGGACGTCTTACGTCGAAAATTTGTGTTATTTTAAAATACAGCAGCTTGTGCTTTCCGGTGATTTTTATTTTTATTTTTAAAAACACATACACTCAAGAGTAATTAGAATCGCCACCTTACAATTGAAATTTAACATAAGCGTGTCGATTCATTATTTTTTGATAGCTTAATAGGCATAGATTTTAATTATGGAACATCTAATGAATAGAAATCTCCAAATTGGTTAGGCAAATCATAGATACAAACTAATCAATTGATTAATTTAATTAGCATAGAAATTAATAAATTTGTGAGTTTAATATAAATACAATTAGGTATATGGGTGGCGATTCTTTTTGCACTGGAATGTATATTGTTTGTGGCAAAATTGTATGAAAGATGAATTTAGATATTTAAGGGAAACATATTGTTTGATAAGTTGTACCGGGTGATTCAAAATTTAGTCAATTTTAGTAAAAATAAATTAAATGGGTATCTATTATATTATATTATATTTTTAATCAGTAGTTATATGATGATCTATGGATATGAATTTATTTTTTTTGTCAGTGTAATCGATTTCCTAAGTCGATATATCGACTTAGGAAATCGATTACACTGACAATAATTTATAAATTTGATATTTAAATATATTTAAATATCAAATTTATAAATTATTTCGGTAAAGAACAGCATGGAGTATACAATAAATGAAAAGGTTATTATAATGTCTTTGTCTATTTCTTTTGAGTGTTGCCAAAAATTCGTAGTTATAGGTTCAACAAAGAAGCATCAGCACGATCAACTATTTTAAGATGGAAACAAAAACGTCTTGCAACAGGCTCACATTCCAGCTCATCTGTAACAGCTTCAGATGAAGACAAAAAAAATTGGTATTAGCTGCTTGCAGAAATGATCACACCATTTCTAGTCGAAGACTATCTGATGAACTATAGTTACCACAGAGTAGGTACAGTTTGTTGTATTTTACATAAATCTAAAATGCGTCCTTATAAACCTCTTTACAATCAGTTTATAAGCAATGGAGATGACGACAGAAGACTTCAATATGTGAGGATATACGAATAAGAATTTGTATTGACCCTGCATTTCTTAGAAAGATTAATATTTCAGACGAATGCGTATTCGCACTTAATGGTACAGTCAACAAACATAATGTATACTATTAGGAAACCGAAAATTCTAAAATACAGATATATTCTGGGAAAACTGTGACACTGACAGTTTGGGCGTGTATACGTTTCTCTGGTGTGATTGCTTTCGATATAAATCTTCAAACAATTAATTTTATCCAACAAAGTGGTCCCATACTTTACCAGAAGAAAGCAGATACTTTTTCAACAGGATTGGGCTTCACCCCATTACAATTTAAATGCACGCCCAATTTTACACGAAAATTTGCCAAATTAGTTTATCGGGCGAAGAGGACCTATCTATCTGCCTGCAACTGCTAGTCACCTTCGTCGGAAAGTTTACACTCCGGGCACAATTTTTCATACTTTAAATGCACTGGATACAAATATCAGAGAAGAACTGGCAACTATCCCTCTCGATTTTTTTGTCAAGCAATGACAGATTTTCCGAAGTATGTTGAGAAATGCTTTCAGAACAATGGTGGTTTATTCTACGACTAAATGGACGTTATTTTATGTGAATATAAATATTGTATTAGAAACAATTATACCATAAATAAGATTTAAGATCATGCCTGCTTGTAATTACCAGTAAATAAATGTTGTTCATAATATTTGCTTTATTTTTATTAAAAATGGCGCAGACTTTTAACTCACCCTTTATGTAGCTAAATCTTTTGACACTAATATTTAAATGAAAAAATGTTTACTGGTGGTGCTTGATCAGAGCCAAAATGGTTCTCAGAGTTACTGGGAGATATTTTGGCAGGACTTTGAGGCCTTAATGAGGCTTCAATAAGTTCAATATAATATTCTAAGGACAATTGCCAATGTTTCGAATGTTATTATATTAGATTGCTTAGCTTCAGTAATGTATTGAAGGTCCCCAAAGATACCTAATGTTGTTCTAAGAGCTACTGAAAACTATTTTACCAGGTCCTGGAAACCAAAATATATATTAGTTCAATAGATAGCAATAGTAGTCACATTATGGCCTCAAAATGTTTACTGATGGCACTACATTAGGATTATAATAAGTGCCAAGCTTTTTATGAGGCATTTGAACTCTCTTATAATAGGCTTGATTTAATTCTGAGGGATACTGGAAATGTTTTGCTAGGTCATAGACTAGTAAGAATATGACGCCAAATAGCTGAATAACATTCTGGTCTCTAGGACCTGCCAAAATAGATTACATTAGCTCTCAGAATCACTGTGAACCACTTTGGTTTTGATCTATTACCATCAGTAAACATTTTATCAGTTTATAAAATAGTAAGTAATTACATTACGTTTCGTTAAATTTGGAAAATATGATATTATTATCAAATTATTTTATATGTTATCTAGTTCAATATTTTGGTATTTAGATGTATCGTTTAACTTTGTTTATATAATATCGAATTTAAATTCAGTAAATATATTTCCTTAATTATTTCAGCAACAGGAAACATAAGCAGAATTACGATCAATAAAGAACCTGTAAGAACTGTGGACAATTTTAATTTCCTAGAGATTTAATTGTGAATGTGAAATTCGCAGACGAATCAACCTATCCAAGTCAGCTATGGAAAGACTTTGTAAGATCTTGAAAGATAAAGGGATTTCAATCAGCACGAAAACTCCCATCGTCAATGCACTTGTCTTCTCCTTGCGTAAACAGATGCTTTTGAACTCTGGCGTTGGAGATAACTCAACACTTCTTAACTTTGTAAAGTCAATCAATCATGGTTAAATACGGAAAAAGTTCATTCCATGTTTTAATAGCATACCTATAGTTATTAAAACATATGTAGCTAATTATGGTATTATCAGATAATCCGAATATAGCCAAAATTTTAAGATAGAAAATATTTAGTTTCCTAATAATTGTTTCTATATGACAAATATTTGTTCTTTTATGAATAAAATTCCTTCTACCACCAATGTTTATGCATAAAAATTGGCTTTAGCTAAAATTTAGAAGTTTAAATATCACAAATTTTGATCCGCATCTTTTCAAATTTATTTTTCAAAAATAAAAAAAATTCGAAAACTTTAGGAACTTCAGAGTATATAATAAAATTCACAGGGACCTAGCCAGATATTTTTGATTTTGTTGTTGGAAGAACAGGATATGTTTTCCTGTGTATTTTATTTCATTAGGTATAGATAATTACTGTGTTATTTTAATTTTGTTGTTTTTATTTTTACCAAAATATTGTGCTATTTTATACTAAACATTTTGACTTATAGATACATTTTCATTTCATAAAAACTTATTTCATTGATTATTTTAAAAATTTGTAAATGTGGAATTTGCGAGATCGATAGGGAAATATTGACTTAAGTCAACTTTTTCATATTGATCTTGTATGTAAAATCCATATTTGTGAATTGTTACTTTGTAGTATTATCCTTTATAATGTTGAAAACTTTAAAAAAAGAAGATGTCAAAAAATTTATGAAATTTTGTAACCAAAATTGACACAATTGAAAATCTTTATTTGTCTCTAATATTTAAATTACTAGAAATACTAACAAATACAAAGACTAGAAACTAAGAAGAAAGTCGTGAAGCACTATATGGAGCAGAAACCTGGACATTGCAAGAAAAATACAAGAAGAAATTTGAAGCACTAGAAATGTGGATTTGGAAAAGAATGCAACAGATAACATGGAAAGACATGAAGACAAATCAAGAAGTAGGTACTCCAACAAATAGAAAAACGAATTTTGGAAACAATAATCAGAAGTAAGAAGAATTGGATTGGACATATAATACGTAGAGAAGAAATGATCAAAGCAATTCTGGAAGGTCAATTTCTAGGGAAACGTGGAAGAGGAAAACCAAAAAAAAGGATGTTAGAAGAATTCAAACCAAATACCTATAGAGAATTGAAGGACAGGGCAACAAACGTAGAAGGATGGAGAAAGTGGATGCCAAAGAATTGAACCTGCCTAATAATTGATTCGGCAGAACAGTATAGATAGAAAACAAGCTCCCAAATTTCTAGCAGGAATTATTTCTAATTTTTTTTACTTTATTTTTTTGCTCATGATTTTCACTAAAGAAAATATTTAATATCAAAAATGAACATTTTAAACAAAAATTTCGTATACATTTACGTTTCTTGAGGGTCAATGGAGGTCTAACAATTAAAGTTTAATTTCGGTCCGTGCGTCATTATAAAAGCAAATCATCCTAAAAGCGAATGCACAAATATATTAATTCATTACAAGTGCGAATCATCGTAATAGCAAATCATCATAAGCGTGAACTCACTACTTTAAATTTATAATGGCTGTCCTAGTCCTAAGTATTTTTATTGTATTTCTGCAGCAACGCTTGCAATTCAAAAGTACCCTGGACAATTAAATTATAATCCAGAGGTTTTTATTCGCTTTTATGATAAAATAATAATTATATGCATTCACTTTCATGATGATTCGCTCTTGAAATGACATTTTTGTGCATTCTCTCTTATGATGATTCGTTTCTACATCTGTATGATGGTCGCGATTACAATGATTTGATCTTACGATGATGGTTCCATTTATAATTATTTACGATTACGATGATTCGCTCTTACGATGTCCTCATTTAAAAATGTATTAAATAAATGGGCATTTATTTTACAATCTTTGTGTGATTTAGTTTTAAAGAATGATTGAAAAGTTCAAAGATTCTGATTGGTGAGTCTGATGTATCAAAGAAAATCTCATATAAAATAATATACGAAACAATTTCAAGTCAGATATCTTCAAATTACTTCAATTTGTGCCGTATCAATTTTGTGACATCATGGAAGGTAATACCTATTTGAATTTAATAATAAAATTTAATGTCGATTTAATAATTTTTAATAGTATGTAGGTAGTAGCAGAGATTATTCAGAATTAGTATTCGTTTTATTAAAAAAAAATTTTAACAACAGAAAATTATTTCGAAAAAGTTTGCTACATTCTGAATATATAGTTTGGTCAAATCCTAGAATCCGAAAACAGTGATTACAGTTTTGTTTTATGCATAGAAATCCATCCACATAAATGTTCACATATATAGCAATCTTTAGAAATTGCACAAAAAACATAAAATTCTCGCTATTTGATTAAATTTGTGGGGTTGATCAATATTGATGCTTCTATTTAGTACAATATTTACTTCAGTAATTATCTATATCAGGGACATAACAAGGGACTGTCAATTCTATACAATTTTTGTTTGCTGCTAACGTTAGGTTTGTTTCTAAAAGTCAATTTTTCATATTTCTGAAACCAGTGAACCAATTTCTTTGAAATTTGGAACATTGATTTGAACTTACAAAAGAAACAGGTTTTTAAAATTTGACGGTCATAGGTCAAATCATCTTTGTTTGGCCCAACTCAAAGGGGGCCAAAACCATCAATTTTGAATGGACTACAACTGAACAATAATAAGAACTTTTGATAATCAATGATTGAAAGATTATTTAGCTCCTTTCAATTAACTTACGACACTAAATTTGGTCTCCTTGAATTTGACCTATATCGTAGACGCGAAATTATAGATTTTTACATTTAGGCTTATATCTCAGCAGTTAAGATAGATATCTTTCAAACAAAAAAAGAATTGTTTAAATATCTATTTTGTTGCTGAGATACTAATATTATTGATTTTTCAACTATTGATTTTTAACTATTGAAAAATCAATAACATTAAATATCCCAGCAACAAAAAATAGATAATTACAAAATACTTTTTTGTTTGAAAGATATTAACATTTGTAATATAATTTTAAAATATATCTATCAAAATTTCTGAGATATAAGCCTAAATATGAAAAATCAAAATGTTGACCCTACGATATACATATGTAGGTCAAATTCAAGGAGACTTAACTTAGTGTCGTTGTGTAATTGAAAGGAGCTAACTAATTTTTGAATCATTTAATATTAAAAGTGCTTATGATTTGTTTATTTCTAGTCCATTCAAAACTAATGTTTTCAAAATCAAAGGTCACATAACTTGAAATTTTAAAATATATTTCTCTTGTAATTTCAATTCAATGTTCCAAATTTTAATACAATTGGTCAAGTAGTTTCATAAATATAAAAATAAAAACCATCCTAAAGTTAGTAGCACACAAAACCTTAAGTTGACAGTCTTTTGTTATATGTAATTTGTACATATATAAATAAAAGCAGGAAATTAGGTTTTTTGATATTAAAAATAATTAAGTAAATGCTTTATTAAGAAATTACCAACAAACAGAAATCGATATGCAAATTTATTTACTTGACATTGAGCAGACTTTGAGCCTTCTTTTACCCGGTGACTATCCTAGTAGATAGCGCATTAAACGAACGATCCTAAGGTCGTAGCTTTAAATCCGCTCTTTGACAAGTGGTTTAGTTTGTAAAAAATCAGTGTATACACCAGAGCCCGTCCATATTGCATGCTGAGAATATGTTGTATGTTGGAGGGTAAACTAAATTATGTTTCCCTAAAAGTTGCCTAAACAAACCTTTGAGTTCATTAGCCCTCTTCGTAAAAATTTGCAATACCTTTTCTACGAGAGCGAACTGACAGACTTGGAGAACAAGTATCTAGAGGGAGAGACAGGTCATTCAGAATGTCTTTAAGAGTTTCTGTGTTGATTCTCCACTTTTTCAAGTCCCTTAAGTTGGTATTTAGTATTGATGATCTTAGATGCTCTTTTTTTAATTAACTTGCGTTTTTTTTCTCATGTCGATCGATATAGGGATGCCAATAGTCCATGAAACATAAAATAGATTTAGCTCATCTGAGTTAGCTTAGGCTAGGGTATAAGTGCATACATTTTCTACAGATAAAGTCGATATGAAGATCTAACGAAAGGGTGTTCATAATCTTCTGACACTAAGGAGCTGCAGGGAACTTCAAAGATAGAGATCAAATTCGTTTTTTATGACTACGCAATGGTAAGGGATTTTAACTTTGATGAATCAAGGAAATAGTCATGGGAGAAAGACCACATAAAAATGTCCTCAAATGTTCGGCGGTATTGTGCGCTGCTATTACTATTAAAAAATTACAGAACAACAATGGTTTTGTCGTTGGCATACAAGATTGTAATAATATGGGATTAGTTATTGTTATTGTGTAATTTACCGGTGACAATTGTAAACATAAAACGACCTTGAATCATCCTTGAGGGAAATATTTATATTAAACCATTGGGTTATTGACCGATTAAAATATGGTATAAATAACCAACAAGACAGTGAGCAGCAGATATATTAACTATGGATGGGATTTAGCTGGAACCAATGCTCTCAACAGATGTTTCTATTTTCCTGAGCTCAGCAGTAAAGTAAAGTCAACTGATTAAAAAACTCTAAGTGAATAATTACCTACTGAATTTAAACTCGTGTGAATACAGAGAAACTGATTGTTTTGTACAGAAACAGGTTTTGAAAAAGTGCAAATCTATAAAAATGACATTTATGTTTCCAAACATTTTGGATTTCAGTATCTAGTTAATTTTTCTTTGGGATTATGGCATATTTTAATAAACCAACTCTATCCAAGAAAATTACTAAAACCTAATTGTTGAAAATATACAATATTAACTCGATTTTAAAATAATAATAATATGTATATGATTAATATTATTTTAAAATTGAGTTTATAATATATGATGTATTTTCATAAGGATTTTTTTGTATATTTAAAATAAATTTAAAATACATAATATCCTTATGATTTCAATGCGAATGGTTATTAAAATGTCGGTAGATTGATTTCATGCCAATGCATAAACGAATGATTTGAAACTATTCAAATTTCTAAAAACACAATTTGTAAAGCTATTAGATAACATTCTACCTATAACCATAAGCTATTACCTACCTTTCCAAAATGCAAACCAATGGACAAAGTTATCTTAAAGATTTTTAAATTGAGCAATGGGTAATAATGCCACAAGCTAAAAATGAGTCTTATTGTAAGGCATTTAATTTTTATGTATTAACAATGGATAACAAACAAATTGTCATTAATTTTTTTAACATCTACAAAGGTAGTTTGTTCTTACTACGAAAAGAAGTCATTTATTAAATCTTAAATTCTCCACACAGAATTGATTAAAGGTTAAGTGATATCATTGTAATTTTTAAATTGTCCAGACTAGATAAAATAAGTACATGTGTGTTAGATTTGTACGAGAGTAGGTAGAGCTACTGTCACTAAATAGGAACTTTAATGATATACACTATTGTTATATGATGTGTTTGTTCACACAAAAAATCATTTGCTTTTCGTTTGCCTTTACAGATTGCCAGACATAGTTAATTCTGTTTGTGCAGATAGCCTATTTTTAATTATGCTAGAAGAGATAGTTCCACCTACTCATAATAATTACGTAGGTATACGAGTAATTACAATATGCTGAGCAAAGCTTTTATACGATTTAAAGTTGCCAACAAGTGAAATCAATGCAGTTTGCTAAAGTTGTATCAAAGAAAAAAATAATTATCAGTTTTTTTGTGAGTAACAAATTTGTAAATTTTATTAACCTCACTGCAATAAGAAATTGTTTAAAAAGATGTAGGTAGTTGTTAGGTGCATGTATCTATCAGGTAGTACAATTATAAGAAGAAATGTGTATGAATTGTTCATAAATTATAATTTATGATGAAATCACAAAAAGAACAGAAAGTTATTTTGTATAAATTAGCCATTTCAAATGACATCCTTATACGTGAATGTGAATACAGAAAACTAGTTATAATACTTATAAATTTACATAGTATCACCTTTGATTTCATTTAACAGAATAAATATAATTTTAAAAATTCAAGCACTATTCTGCAAGATAAGACGGCATATCTACCTATTTTAATAAATTCAATTTCAATTCCTACACAAACATTTTTATTTGATATCACTTCTCACTCATGCACGAGTTTTCTTTAAACAATTTACTTTTTCCACTTCAAAAGTTTAATAAATGATTTATACAAAACCTTTCTAGTTTTCTTGAACTGTGATAATTCATTTCAAATCACCAAGTTTGACTGACCATATTATTATCTTAGGTGTAGGACAACTATGCACATTATTGTTTCATAGTTTTGATTTAATTTTGAAAAGTTGTTACTTCTATGTTGAAGCCATAATTTTAAGCTTTTTTGGTTAATTTTTGTTCAATTCTATGGTGTTAGAAGGCCGTCGAAGGCTTGTAATTTTTTATTTATTTTTTGTACGATAGTTTGCAGTAAAGATTTCATTCTACTAAAATTTACCTGTATGGAAATTGTGGTAGAGATTTAATTTTAACCTTTCAATGAATTCATGTTTAAGATATTCCAATATCACATATCCTGTACATAAACTGTATTTTTCAAGAAGCCCATGTATAAATCAAGAATAAAATACAGGGTAGGCTAAAAATTGCACGACAGTTATAAAGAACGACATACAATACATAATACATATAACACATAATTATGAAACACACTTCGTACTAACTAATACAAATGCTGTCACCCAAAGTTGATTCTTGGACTATTGGAGGATGATCCTGATTGCAGGCTCAAAATGTGCACATTGTTTACTACCGTCCAATGATCTTGATGATGATCATTTTTTTCGTAACATAATTTGTTCAATCTTTATGGTTGTGTCTACTACGATACTGTTAATCCTCATTGCACCTTTGAGAAGCAAATGAAGAGTACTAGCATCTGTGTATGGGGCGGATTGTCTCCTCAAGGCCTAAGTGGACCTTATTTCTACGACACCAGTGTGTCAGCTGCCAAATATCACGATTTAAAATGTTATTTACTTATGTCTTTCCTTTGATGGAACAATTAGAAGACTATAACAATATATGGTTCATTCAAGATGAATCTCCAGCTATAGCAATGTTGTTTGTGAATATTTGGAGAAAATGCTCCAGCCGCCGAGGAAGATTAAATGGGAACCTCTATCACCTAATCTATCCCCTATGAACTTTTCCCTCTGGGGTGCAATTAAAAATAGGGTAAATTCAAGGAAACTGAGAGCAACAATTACAGATGAGTTTTCAATTGTAGAATCATGTACATCTGCATGTGATAGTGTTGTTAGAAGAATGAAATTGTGCATAGAACAGAATGGTTTGCAGAATGAACATTTACTGTAGATTTCGGTTTGTTCCTACACTACACTATTTCTTGTAATTAAATTTTTTAATTTAGATTTGCATTGTACTGATCATGTACTCGTAATTCTGCCATTTTGATCTTCATAACTGCCGTGCTATCTATAGCCCACCCTGTATATAAATTTAGAACTATTGTTTACCGAGTAGATGCCAAATTTCATTAAAATCTGCTGATTCCCTTTAAAGCCTAAAAGATTTTAATTGTTATTTATTTTGTAGAGGAATATATGATTGCAGCGGACATAACACTTTATTCTAATCCTTTGGATATTGCGCTTAGTGGTGCTGAGTGTCAAAATGCTGTGAAAATGCGAGAAGACCAAGGAAAAATTACACAGAATAGTAGTTAGTATAATACCTTGTAGTTAATTCAGTAAAAGTTTCTAATTTATTGACAGCACAGTTTGCTAAAACCCCTGAAAACTTCGGTTTTTGTTTACCTCGTTGACTTTAAAAGAGGGGTGTTGATTGTATCCTCAATTAACCCTTTGCTAAAAAACCTCGTGATATACACCTCTATAATATCATACTTCCCAAGCATGGATTGGGCTGAAATTTTAGGGGAAAAATCGATAATGTGGCCGAGCTAGGGCCGATGACGTCATAGAGGGCCAAAAATTAAAGTTTGTCCGATTGACTTCAAATTCGAAATTCAGTAATACAAATCCACAAATTTAAAAAAAAAAATATAATATCAACTTTTTGGGCAAAGAAATTTATATTTTGGCCATAATCACTAAACTGGCTCTGAAATTTAAACCAAATATTCTTCTTCCTCTGCATCTTCTTCTGACTTTCCCGGTGTGGATCCTTTTTCTCCACTTCTAGTTGCTCCCCACATTTCTAGTCTATGTTCTACTTCGGCCCTTGACTCCGATCCTATAACCACATCATCCGCGAACAGCATACCCCACCAGTCAGACAGTCTATTTCCAAGGCAAAAAGAAATGGACTCGTGGCAGATCCTCAAAGTCCTCCGACTCACCGGCAACACCCTTCACCTTTGTAAATGTCTTGAGTAAGTCTGATTGATGTACTTCTTCTTTACTTCTTTCAGCCTCAACAGTTCCACGTTCTTGTTTTAGTACCCTGTCATATTCCTTCTTCAAATCAATAAAGATGAAGTGCATGCCTTTCTGTCTCTTTGTTTCCCTATCAACTGCCGCAGCGCAAGAATAGCATCGTTGTATTCTGCTCAGGCATAAAACCAAACTGCTACTGTGTTACTTTCTCTTTCAATCTTTTATCCACAATTTCAGGGTGTGTGATGTTAGATGGATGCCACGGAAGTTTCCACAAATGTGATATTTAGAATTAGGAAGGCATTAGAAAATTGGATGCTTTTCATATATGATAGCTGATCTATAACGTCATTATACCAGGGTAGGTCCATAAAAATTATTTTTTTCAAAATTGTATTTTTATTGGATTTTGATTTTTGGATTTCGGATAAACGAGATAGTACTTTTAATCGCCAAGCTTGACTGACCATCTTATCATGCTTCAGCTTGGGTGTGGAACAAGATACACATGATTAGTTGGATTATATTCATTTCTATGATGTAATAACTGTCGAAGGCTTGACAGATTTTAATTTTGTATGTTTGCTATGATAAAGATTTCCTTCTATATATAATTCAATGGCCCTAAATGGTTTAAAATAGTTTATTATGACCTTTTACATAATTTTGAGTGGTTTTGGAATAAATATAGGGTGCCCCAAAAGTCGTTGTCCCAAAATACAACTTAAATAAAATATTTGCACCAACTCTGATTTTTGCCATAGGTACCTACAAATACTAATTGTATGACTGTCTATGACTTTATCTATGCATTTCTATATGAATATCGCGTTGCACAGAGAGTTAGTATACTTAATTTTAGAGAGCGTCTATTTAAAAAAAAATTATGTTTCGAGATGGCAGATTTTACTAGGGAGAAACCTTATCTTGTCAATTGGGTCATTCATTGTTCACGATAATACAGAGAAAAGCAGATGATAGTTTCATGAAAAATTTAATAAGGATGCTCTCCTCGTAATGTAATAAAATAATAGTGCCTAAAATTTACAGAAACTATGAATGTTGTAAAAGCTCGAGAAAGTTCTGGTCGTCCATGAACTGCCTCTACTCACGAAAATAAAGAAAACGTGCTAAACCAAGTAAGAATGACTCCAAGTATATCACAACGTATGATTGCTGAAATAACAGCCGTATCAAAGAGCATTATCATCCATTCAAGCCTCAGTACTGTCAAAAACTCTATGATGGAGATGATGACCGGAGTTCGCCATTTTGTAAAAGGATCATTCAAATGTCGAATGATGATCCAGCTTTATTACATAAATTAGTATTTTCCGACGAATGCAACTTTGAACAGACAGGTAAAGTTAATAAACATAACATTCATTTCTGGGCGTGAGAAAATCCTGTTAAAACGCTTTCTATCGCAGTTTGGGCAGCTATAAATTTTCAAGGACTGGTAGGAGAAACGATAACTGCAAAAAGGTATTTTGCCAGATTCTTATGTGTTATGCCTGAACAAAGACACACGGTTTGTACCTCCTCACTACAGCGTAGCAGTCCGTGCTCTTTCGGACAGCCATTTATCAAACTGGTGGATAGGACGAAGCGAGCCTATTGAATGGCCAGCAAGATCTCCTGATATGACAGAAATGAAATTTTGGTTTTGGTCATACTTACAAGAAAAAGTGTTTAACAAAACTTTCATGAAGAAATCAATTGCATTCCTTTACAAATGTATCGCGATTCTCTCAGTGACTTTTCTAAACGTGTTACGAAGTGCTTAGATAGTGATGGGACATTTGTATATATTATATATAATCGGTGACAGAGTTTAATTCTAAAATATTTTTAATAAAGTTGTATTTTGGGACCAATTGATTTTTAAACACTTTACTGTGTCCTGGCCCCCAAAAATCAATGGCTCTAAATGCTAATAAAACATTCTAGCTTGTTCAAACATGAGATTAAATAATCAAGAAGACATATAAAACACATTTTTTTATCTCCAAAATATTTTTTTTAAATTTGATTGGCTCTCAGATTAAACCCTGGGTACAAAATCAATATTTTCAAAATCACATAACATATATTGTATAATGAAGTAATTGTGATATATTTCTATGATGTTAATATTGTCGAAGGCTTGACTGGTTTTGTTTTTTATTTTTGTTTTCTGCAGTAAAGATTTATTCTACATTAAATATGAACCAGTATAACCAAATAATAACTACAGGAATACATTTTTTTAAATAGTTAGGAGAAAAAATGTATGACACAACCAAAATTTCAGCTCAATCGGATTTATCGGTTTTAGCCAAATGCCAATATGTGAAAGGGAGGTGTATACACACACAACACTTTATCAGCAAATGGTTCATGGCTGGCACATTTCTAGCAGTTTTAGAATGATTTTATTTACCAAAATGAACTCAATTTTCAACACGTTAGTCAGTTCTGGTTCCAAATTCAGTGGACCTTAATTTTGAACTTTAGATAAAGCAATGGCTCACATAAAGATTGACAAATATATAGGCTGTAAAGGTTATTTCCAACGTTTTTGAGAAATTATGTTTTATTTTAGTTTTATACATTGCATGACATGAAATTTCAGTTTTATACATAAAAAATGTATATACAATAATTAATTTTTCTTTAAAAACGACGGAAATAGCCTTTACACCCTGCGATATCCAACTATAGAGCCATTTTTGGGGCACTAAGGCCGAAGATTAATTATCCACTAGTATTTGTAGATAATAATTTTAAGAAATATAGCTATATTTTGCAGCGCTATTTTGGTAATAGAAACAGTTTTCAATCAATATTTGATAAATTTCAATATAAATAGATTTTTCCGAAACAACATTTTGTAAAAGTAAATAAAAGAATGATAATAGTCAATAAAAAACGTTTGGTCCTCTGTTTTGAAACTTTCATTTCTTTCTAAGTTCTTTAGGTGCCTTTGACACCTTTGGAAGATTTTTGAAACACCTTGAGATAACCTAATTTGGAAGGTAATCAAGGAAAATGACAGTTAAAATTGAAAAATGTAATACCTATCCTCCAATTTAGTTAAAATAATTCAAATACAATAGTATGCAAAAAAATTTAATAGAGAATAATTAAAAGCAAGAGTTTTTTTAATCAACATTTTATTTTTAAAAACATTTTATTTTATTTAAAAAATTTGGGTAAAAGAATTTTTTGATCAACTTTTGTTTTATTTAATTTTTTTAAACTATTATTTTTAAAACAACTTTGAAAATATTTTCAATGCAATTCTTTGAATTCCCAAGTTCCTGGTATAAAACTTTTCAAGATTTTCCCCAGTACTTAAGGCAAATTCTGTTTTAAATTCTTTCCAAGAACGTTGGAAGAAATTGTAAATATTTCCAAGATCTTGCAAAGATTTCAGAGAGATTTAATGGACTTTAAGACATTGTGAAGAAATAAAAGTTTTAAAACAATAGAAAACACTTAGTGATAAAATCTAGCCCCAACTTCACATAAAGTAACTGCACATAGTTGTGCAAAAAGTTTAGTCACGTCATATTCTATCAAGCTACACGTTTTTTAGGGATATATAAAAAATTACCCAATCAAACCATTCCTCTATTCACCAATGAAATGTTAACATCGGCATCAAACAATAAAAAAACTCACCCTCCCTTGGTCCAGACAATATATCCATGATTCATCTAAAACACATTGGACCTC
>JAUYWI010066187.1:0-10104 GCA_034780595.1 Parotoplana pacifica
TTAGTTATTTCTCCTCCTATTGTTACTCCGTCTTGTATGTGGTTAATTGCTTCTATCACCATACGTTCTGTGTATATGGAGAATAACAGCGGTCATAGTAGGCATTCTTGTCTAACTCCTTGTCCAATTGTTGCTGGTTTTGTTTCTTCATTGTCTATTCTTACTGTTGCTTTCTGATTTAGATAGAAATTTTGAGTGAGGCGTCTGTCCTTCCAGTCAATTCCTAATTGTTTGAGTGTTTCCATTAGTTTTTTCCAATTTACCCTGTCAAACGCCTTCTCAAAGTCGATGAAGCATATGTATAGTTCATTGTCATATTCAAGGCTTCATAATACATTAATTACACAAATCTATTTGGCGTAGTAGAATTAACAGGGGCGTAGGAGCCGGGAGGGAGAGCTACGCTAGGTTTTAGCCCCCCAATAATTTGAAGCAATTTGCCCCTCCCCCTTAAAAAATGCTTGTTTGACTGCACATTATTATTTCATTATATTAGGTATTACCCAATTATTAAAGTTTGTTCGCATGACAAACGTTCCTACACCCCTGATTAAAACAAACTATGAAATTAAATGTTAGTTTGTAAAAATAAGGAGTTGTACGTTACATGTACGACAAAAAAGCCCCTGCATAGATTTATCTGGATACTCACAAATGTCCAAATGTACAAATGGGGGGCTCCAGCTACATTCCAAAAACTGTTTTTCAAAAGCTGTAATCTACACAATTAAATTTGATAGCAGACTTATTAATTTTGATACTATATGTATTACGAGTAGAGTAACAAATTTGATATTTTATTATGGGCAACAAATTTATAACAAAATTTTAAAAAGTTTACAATACAAAATAATTTGTAGCTCTAATTTTCGTCTTTATTCTCTTCGTAAAAGATTTTTTCATACATATTTTTTTTACTAAAACTATACAAATTTAGAAATCATTGTCAACAATTTAGCCAAAATACTTAGAACTGGTAGATGTAATACAGGGTCATACAATAAAACTTGATTTACTTATAAACCAATCTATAAATTTTTGCACATATTGATAATGGCAACAGAGACTACTATAATAAGTCTTTCTGTGTGAAAACATCTGTGAGTCTATACTTTATTTTGAGATATCTCAAGAAGTACTTGACCAATTTAGACATAGATATTTTATTTTAGTAGACCCTGAGTGTAGCTTTCAACTGTTACTGTATATATTTAAGGTTATTTTGTATAAATTTGTTTGTTATTATATATTTTATTCCTGAGCCTAAAGCAATCATTTGGAGTGTTATTAACACTACCGTGTATTCGTTTAAAATAACGTCATTATAATTTATAGTGCAATTGGAAGTCGACAAATAATACGTTTCAAATAATATGTTTCAATTATGTGTCTTTAAATTGTATAGCCGCAAAACAATAAATATAATTAGTTATTTCATTTTGGCTAGAATAAAATGCACAACATTTCATCGAATTCAAACAACTAGAAAACTATTGAATGGTCAACAACTTAATCTGTGTATCATTCTTGCCAATGGGTGAGGTAAAAGTTATGTCTTAAGAAATTTCATAGTCCTAAATATTTTCAGAATCCAGGTTATATCAGCCGAGACTTTGACCTGACGAATTTTCTTAAGACGTAACTTTGACCTCACCCAATGTAGAATTCTTGGAGCAGACATGGAATTATGTCATTTTATCGAATCATTAATGTTTTGAAATATCATATTATCTATAAATACATCATATTAGCCAATCGGTTGCCCCCAAATAGTTTTGATGTTGTCAGAGGTCACTGTCTTTATATTTGTGAGACATACCCCAATGTCAAGTATTGCACAGGGCCATAAGAATCTATTAAGTGCATCAGTCATTAACAAGATTGAGCCAATCTTCTTTAATTTGCCTACACGGTACTCACCCAATGTCGTAAAGCAGCAATATTGTTTAACGTTGCTTTTATTTGATTCTTGGAAAAAGTAGTTTAACAATAACTACATGTATACACGTGTAATGTACATTGATCGAAATACATAATCGGTTGGGTGCCATTGCCAGATACCTGAGGGGGTCGAAATACAAGCATGCACCTATTTCGACCTCAATCGGTCGGTGAAATATTTTTTATATAAAAATACATATTACTTTAGTAGTGTAAGATATTAATATGTACTATTAGATTTCAAATTAAAATAAACATTTAGTTCTATGTATATTATACAATTCTTGTCTTTGACAGATTAGATAGGAAGGACATTTTCAAAAAATTATCTAAATTAGATTTTTAACGTAATTTAGAGTTAGATGACAAATGGGTGCTACATCTGGATGCAATGGTTTGCTTCGTTTAGCTTCCAAAGAATTTCACTAAGGAAACTGTTCAGATGAATTGATTATATTTTTATCTAGGTATATACTTTTTACCTAAATGTTGCATTATTGCCAATTGTTGTTATTTATTGATAATTGTTGATTTAATTGCTCTAAAAGATGGTTTATCATTTACAGTAAATTATAATTATTATTAGGAAAACAATTTAAAGTGAACAAACACAGTTAAGTTAGAAAATAAACTGTAATTTATCTTAATTACTAGGATAGAAATTATATTTTATCGTCCATATTACCCAAAATACACAATGCTTACACTGACTAGAGTGCTAAACTTCTACTTAAGTAGAACATTTATCGGTATTGATAGACAAAAGTACATTGGTTCGGTCGGTATTTAGCCGTTATACGTATTTCGACTAAAAAACAGACCCATATTTCGTCCAATTTGCATTTTATTGTAGAGACACACATACTTTTTTATAGCTAGAACAAATGTTCACCACTATATTGTAGGTCCACATCACAAAACGTTTCATGTATACGAAGCATTGTCTGAGAAAATGAACGTTTTAAAAGTTAGAAAAGGAATGTTAATACCTTTTTTAAAAATGATTTTAACGACCTACCGAACCCGCATAAAACTGTTACAAATATTCTATAATTGTTAATAACGTCCTCTATGTTAAGATTGCTCAGTACGTTACCTATAAAATACGCATGTAGATAAGCTTCACACTTACCTACATATATTATGTACAATTGTGCATACTTAGGTATATCTGTCACATTATGGTAGGTTCAGTTAATAAGAGAGATGTTAATAATATTGGTAGATAATTGTAATATTGATTGTCAGAATAGTAGTTGTCAAATAAATTCTATCATAAACAAATACTATTAAAATGAGTTTCTTTTACTAGTTAAAATTTTTTGTACCACCACATTTTTAAAAAGCTTTGATGTTTAGGATAAAAAATATACCAAATTCTAAATAGGTAATTAAAATTTCATCTAATTAATACGTATATGAAGTTTAATAATTTTTATGTTCTAAGGTGATATCCCTACCTTGGGTATCCATTTTCAATCCAACTCGTTCATCCACTGTATTAAATGTTTCAGAATACTTGTTTTCGCTGGCGCCGTCACTATAGTCCTGACCAACTAAAAATATTGAAGACATTCCAGAAACTTCATCTTCTTCTTCTTTGACATTGATAGTCTGTCGAACAGAAGCGCTAATTGGATACATTTCAAAATCCTTCATATGATAACCCTCACTACGCCGTTGCATCTGCTTATAGGCCTCTAATTGTTGTCGGAGACTATCTGGAAATCCTTTATAAGCATTAGAGGATGGGTTAATCTCTTCAACTCTAATTACCGTTGTCTTTTTAGTTACGCTTGATTTCTGTCGAAGTAGATCTTCTAATTCGTCTTTACGACGACGTCTTATATTTTCTTCAGCTTCCATTTGTAAACGTATAATTCGTTGTCGTTTTTCTTCTTCCAGTTGCAATTGAATACGTCTTTGTTCATCAATTTCATTTTGAAGAATGCGCTGTTCTTCTAACTCCTTTTGCAGACGACGTCGGTCTTCCTCCTCTTTCAATCGACGTTGTTCTTCTTTTTCCTGAACCCTTCGCTGGTCTTCTTTCTGTTTGCGAATAAGTTCTTCTTGCTTTCTTAATTGCCCTTCATATTGTATGCGGAGTAATTCGCGTTCCTTAACCAGTTGATCTTCGTGTTTCTTTCGCATAAGTTCACGTTCCTGTCTGAGTTTTTCCTCCTGTGATATTCGATATTTCTCTTCCTGCTGGACTCTAAGTGTCTCTCTTTCTTGTCTGAGATTCTCTTCATGCTGAATGCGTAAATATTCTTCATGCTGAATTCGAATCATTTCCCGTTCTTGGCGCATTTGGTCTTCTTGAATTTTTCGCATTTCTAAATCTTTCTGGCGGCGTAGTCGTTCACGCTCGGCGTTCAGTTCTTTTTCATGCTCAATGCGCAAAAGTTCAGCTTGTCGTTTTTGTTCTTCTTGTTGTTGCTTTAGTAATTCTTCTTTCTTTCTTTGTTCTTCTTGCTGTTTTTTCAGCAATTCTTGATGCTGGCGCAACTCAGCATCTTTACGTTCTTTTTCTTCCTGTTCTCTTCGTAGCATTTCTTCAAGCTCTCGATGCTTCTTTTCTAACTTTGTTTTTTCTACCGATTCCACAGCTTCTTTTTCCATTTTAATTAAAAGTTGGCGCTGAGATTCAGCCTCCTCTTGAAGTAGAATAAGACGTTGTTTCCGTTCCTGATTTTCTCTGTAAATAATTTTTAGCTGTTCTTCTTTCACAGGATCTTCATAGTGATAAGTAAAATATTCCGGTAAGTCTAAATTTTCATCTTCATCTTCTGAACCTAAAATCAAATAAATAAAATCCGATAAACAGGCACGTGTATTTCTACTAATGGTTTCGTCAAAGATATTTATGATTATCAGTATTCATTTGGTTTCTTCCTATGAATATCTTAATTATAAAAAAAAACGTTAGGCTATTCAATTTTTAAATAATACAACATAGAAATTGTCATCTGTTGCTCAACTAACTAATAAAATTTGTAAACTTCTACTGTTTACAGACTATTTTCAGTAAAAAACAATTTTGCACTTTGCACTATTAATTAATTTATCCTGATCTTTTATATAGTAATTTTAAAATAGTTATCCAAAATACCATTTATGTAAATGTTGTCCAAATAGTGATTTGTACCTGTTTTTTGAGTAGTTATGTCTTTAACACGCACAACTTTATCCTTCTTCTTCGGTTCTTCAATAATTTTTACTTCCTTTTTATAGGGTTCAGAGGATTGCTTTACTCGATATGGGTACTGGATGTCATAGTAATAGGAATCATTTAGTCCTGGGATGGAGAAGGATTCTTGTTTTTCTACAAATGGGATCGTGTGATAAACAGTCCAACTGTCTTCCATATAAGGAACTGGCGAAGGGGTCTTCATACGTCTATTGGTTTTGCCCACTGTAAACCGAGTACGATCAATATTGTTGTTCTCTTCAAAAGATTGTGACACCAAGCCATTATCAAATTTTATGGTTTCTCCACGTTTACGAAGTTCCACCTAGATATGCAACATAAAAAATATTTAAATGGCACGAAAAAGTTTAAAATGTTGTAAATTTGATTTCTGTTTTTTAGTTCACTTTTAAATTTCCTGACATCAATCAATAAACAAAACGCATCAAATTTTTCATTGTTTTTAATCTTTTATAAATTTTTATATTGTGTGCCATTTCAAGGCGATTTAAAATATGTCTAGTGTTATGTGCACAAAACTCCCGCTCCTAACATTATTGAAAATACCATGTACCTACATAATCCTGCATAATTTTAGAAGAAGTTTACCTTTCCTGACTGACGATGCAATTCAAACTCCTGCACCTTATCCGCTTTGCGCTCAGGAAGAGTTGGTGTCGCCATGTACAGGTAGCGTTTGTATCCCACGGGGGACTCCGGACGCTCAGGATAGAGAAGTTCCATCGGCATGTTGGTATGGGAGAGTCGTTGAATGTGGTAGGGCTCTCTTTGTACTTGTGTCTCAACACGCTGGGGCATGGCAACAATCAGTTCAACAGGGACCGTGGGATAGAGAGTTTTGGGAGAGTAGTCCCAGCCAGGTATCATCTGTCAATCAATCAATAATTTTTATTAGTGCCTAATTTCAAACTTCAGCATTCCATGTTCACTTTTGGATCTAAACAGGTTTACACAAGTCGAATTTCGTATCAAGAAATAATAAATTGTTTTGGTGTTCAGAAAAACAATTAATTTTGTAAGTGTGCCAGTACAACTCTATAAAAATTGCAAACTGGCCAATATCCTTTTGTTTAATTAACTTTTCATTTAACGACTATTGCAAGGCATTTAAATATGTTTATATTTATCACATTAATTGTTTACTTTCTTATTTGGACTCCAATAATTGATAGATACCTATTTTATTTACAGGTTAATTAAAATGGCGATCAAAATTCAATACTTTTCTACTGTATTACGTAAATTACATTGTTAATAGTTTTCCTTGCAGACACCAAATATCGCAATATTGATCTCATTTAAAACTTAATTAACTAAATACAGAGGTCTTGCTACTTGCCTGATTGATTTCACCAATTTCTTCGGAGACCCCGCTGTCGCTCGCTATGTCCCAGTAGGTAATGGCATCCCGACCAGACGTTTGAACTCGTTGTCCTCCAGTCTGTATTTGCATAATTCTATTATTATTAGCAATTTCAAAATTAGATGGATAGTTTGTCGTAGGGGCCACTAGCACGCCTTTACGCTCGGACACTCTTCGTTGTGGCGCACTAAAGCTCAAGTTCACTTCTCTTCCATGGGGTATCGGAGTGCCTTGCTGAATATTAAAAAGTTGGTCTACTTCATCGGACGTTCGATCGCCAAATAAACTGCTGGTTTCTGAAGTACTACGACTATTGTTGTAGTCGTTAGCAAATCCAGTGTGGAAGGGGCGACTCATTGCATTAGGAGTAACACTGGTAATTTGAAAATTGTCATTGGTGTTATTTTTGCGTAGACTTCCTCCCTGACCGTCCACCCTTTGTTGGACGCCTCTCCGCTGTTGACGCGCGGTACGTTCCATAAATAAGCAAGTGGTGTTGACCAATTGAGGTTACAACCAACGTGTACCAAGTTGTCTAAAATGATATTACAATGTACATTTTTTTCTGTCTCTAAAAAGTGTATTCTGTATTTATAAACTAGGTAATTGTTGACACGTCTATTATGTATTTAGAAAGTTCTTAACATGGCATGCAACTGGCCCTGTGTAGATTTTCAAATTTAAAATGATAGAAAATATCAAAAAAGGTAGAAGAAAAACGTATTTTCTTGATTACAAAATTAATCACATTTCTGGGAAATCATAAGAAGACTAAACTTTATTTATATGACAATTAGGTATTTATATTTCTTACATTTAATGGTGTAATATCCCGAATTTGTATCACTGAATAGCACTGGAAGAAGAATGTTGAAAACTGTTAGCTAATTTTCTCATCACATTATTTTTATTGAACTACAGAATTGTGAAATGCGATCAACAAAAGCTAATTAATGTGAGAAAATAATTCCGCTACCTCAACTATTGGACCTCATGGAAATTAACAGCTACAAAATGGAGACGGTTATATTGCATCATAAATGGTTGATCTGATGATCTGCTGGCTAATTTCTGTTCCGTTCAAGAAAGATGATACATTATTGTTGTCTTAATTTTGTTTATTGCTGGTTGTCAGTCAGCGATGCATTCCTAACCAAAATTAGAAACAAATTTGTCTCATTTATTGTGATTTGCATGTTTGATTGAAAACAATATGTTGTAGTGACTATGATTGAGGTAATAAAATTAATTCTAATAGGCATTTAGAAATTTTAAAAAATTACATAAATATTAAGTAAAATAAATGTCTACTAAAATATACCAAAGTTACCGGAGGTCAAATTTCTGAAATATGAGGTTACTTATAAACATTTTCAGAGCAATAATAATTTAAGTTAGTATTTGAACCTAGAGGTTCAGCCAAGATTATATCTGCATACACCAGCAGCTAAAGTAGATACATATTTATAGTACCAAGATTAGATTCATGTGTTTAGCATTCAGCAAAAGTATTAAAGATCACTAAAAGTATCCCAACATCATTTTTCAGAAAATGAACAAATTATCTGATAAACCATAGAATCCTAAATATGTAATATTGATTTTATTCTGTGTACGTAAATAAAGTTAGGAATAGTGTGCTTTTGCTAGCACTGAATGTTTGCCCGTATAATTTCGTTTAACCAATCTATTTCCTGAGTACTTCATTGTTTTATTTTAGAAGAGAAAAAAAATATATTTCATAATTCTTACAAAAATTAATAGAAATAGGTATGCTGTTGCTCAACATATTTGTTTTATTAATGATGGTTGTGAATTGTGAAATATTTAAACTTTATGAATGCGAAAATATGAATGCCAGTGGATGGAATTTGTTGACTTCTGTTGAAATGATAACTGACGCTGTAAAATTTGAAAAATACGCTTTGAGTATTTATTCATCACATCAGAATATGTGGTCCAACAAGCAATCCTCCTCTTGTTATCGATCCTTCAATCCTGACGAATTCATGCTGCGATTAACAAAACATTATCATCATTCTTTCCAACCTTATGGTCTCCATTTCATAAATCAATTTCATCTGATTCGACGTCTGGCATTTGAATGGCCAAATTGGAAATTAAAAGAGGTCTGCAATACGATGAACTATAAATGGTGCGACCTAATCCGTAGTCTTTACAAAGAAAACATTCACGATGCGTATAAGATTTCAAACTCTGCTAAAGAGGTAGCCTATTCCATTACAGCAATTATAACGAGTCAAATTGATAAGTACGCAACAGTCAAAGATTATAGCATGGGAACGCTATTTGGTCAAAAAACGGAGGGACTAAGTCCATTTGAATTGCTTGAATTTGCTTTTATCAGTTTCTTGATTCCAAAAATAGGGGAAAATAACATATCAGCAGTGACTAATAGCACCATGTTCTGGTTAAATGGCGCAATTGAAACCTATAATAGAAGAAAATATACGTTAAAAAATAAAACACTATATATAAAATCGATATTTGAAAATCAACCCGCCTATTTTCGAGGAAATTTATTAACAAAAGATGCTTTAGAGTTATTGATTAATTTCATTATGAATAATAAAGTTATAATTTCACAAAAACACCCTGAAACCATTCACGACCTTTGTATTTCTAATAGAGACATCTATACTAGAAAGGAAAATCTTTATTGTTATTACAAATATTGGAATTTACCATATTTCTCCTTCAAATCTGAGCAGTTGAGTGGAAATCCGGTAATACTTATCATTCATGAATTTATTTCTGGTGAAATTGCTGATAATTTGGTCAACAGTTGCAAACCCTTCATTCAGCCAGCTGGAGTGGTTGTTTCTGACACAGAATCCCAACTATGTTTAAGTCGAATTGCACAAGGTACCAGTCTTCCACTAAGCTCAAACTGGACCAAACACATTGATTTTAATGCTTATCAGTTAGCTGGTTTGCAAAGTGTTCATTTTGAGAGGAGTGAAAATGTTGTACGTAACAACCAAGAAGCTTACTTTTCATCAGAACCTATTGGAATTTTTAATTATGGCATTCATGGCTACTATGGGCCACACTATGACAGTCTGAATCACCGTCACTATGAGGGGGGAGAAGGATCGATAAGTGGCGATAGATTGGCGACATTAATGTTTTATTTATCGGATATAGAGGTAAATTACCTACTGTCTAAATTATGCATGCATTTAGGAGGCATATACATACATATACATACATACATATAGCATACCTTCTATCAAATCATGTGATTGTTCACCAAAACTCGTATTGAACAGATGACTCAAAATAAACTGTTCTTTTCAAAATAGCTACTAGTAGGCTGGTGCAAAAGAAAAATAATTAAAAACAGTTTGTATAACAGTTGAAAATGATGAAGTGTTACCAACTTCACACAATATTCTTAGTGTCCTCAATCTGTTGCAGCACAGGTTTGGAGTAGTTTTTGTCATTTGGAAATATGGCCATCAAATTCACCAGACCTAAACTATGTTGACCAAATCCATTTGGATACTTTTCAATAGTCTGTCTATAATAGCAATGGCGTAGCTAGCGAGGGTTAGGGAGGGGGGGG
>JAUYWI010066198.1:0-26552 GCA_034780595.1 Parotoplana pacifica
CCAAATCGGACTTGGTGATTCGTTTCCTGCGCAAGATTGGTAAACTTATTCTGCCAATCAGCTGACATGAAGTCTGCGACTTCGGAGCGCCGCCAAAGAAGAAGAAGAATATACTTTCAAGAAATAAATGGCTGCTACTTTGTTCTTTAATAATTATATTTAATTTTCATCTATAGGGGAGGTTGGGGAATTACGCCATACTAAGCGGAAAATTCAATAAAATAAAGTTAGTTTTAAAATATAACTTTTCGTTTAGCAGATGTTTTAGAGATCCTTTTTAAAAACAATTGGGGCAATTACGCCATTCAATGGGGTAATAGCACTAATAAAAGTAATGTACAATTTATGATCATAATAAACAATTAGTGATGTCTAAACACATAAAGACACTAAACGTTTGAACAAAAGTTATGAACAAATGAAGTCAATTGGCAAAAGTTTGGATCATCATTATTCAGTGAAATTAAAGCAAGTATTGACTGAAAAACATATTCACATGCCCATCCTGCACACTCGATACACTGAAAGCAGTCCTCTTTGGCGTTTTTTGCCACATGTTCTTACAAACGTTTCACGAATTCAATAGGCACGGACGGCTTTTAAAGCTGCTTCTAATGTACTTGGCTTGTTAGGATCTAGATCTGTAAAATATAATAAAATTGTGCTCATCCTGTACAGCTTTTATGCTGCTAAATAACAACTCGACATCACTTTTATTAAAGCCCATTTTCTAATTAAAGCTGGTTTATTACGTAAAGTCACTCTTGGATTCTGTTTCTTGAACTGATAATACCAGTCCACATCGGCCATTTTTATCTTCTTATCAAACGGATGTGATACTCCGACCTTTTCAGCAAAGTCAAAAGCTAAACACAGAAAGGTTGGTTTGAGCAGATTAAAAACTGGCTTTACTCCTTGTATTGGTACCGTAACGACGTCATTATTTTGTAGTCTGTCTTTATTTATAGCTTTCATGCTCCATGAGCTATTTTTTTTCCTTTTATAATTTTGTGGCATCTGTAATATAAATAATACAAATATAATAGCTTGCCCCAAAAGTAAATGTGCCGCCAGATATATACATGAACTTATTTACTATTTTATGGCTATTACATTTAAAATCAACACTCAGTATCTTGTGTAATATGTTTAAAATATTGATACTTGTATTCTTTTTAAATGTTATCACATATGTATACCTATTCAATCATCATCAATAACAGATATAATCATATAATTTCACTTACATAGATCAATAAACACGCCTTTCGATTATTAAATATGCCGGCCAATGCAAATGGCATAACCGGTAATAACTATTAAATTGTAACCTATTAAAACAAAGACATATTTCCATGCAATAAAAATAACTTTACGTGTATTAGTTTAACTGGAATATGCACTGGCGTATTTACCTCGTGTGGCAAAATACCTAAAGAACTAAGTATTTCAAATATCTGCTGTAATTTGAAATCATAAACTAAATCACATAGTGCTTATATTGATTTCAATTTAAAATAAACAATAGAGAGATGTACATGTTTATTCTCAGGGAGTGTAGCACCTCAGTTAACTGGTTAATGGGTTGTTGATTTATTTCGTTAGAACATACCTTTGTCTGATTTTTATTATCTTTGTCGATTTTGGTTGAGTTTTGTGTGTTTTCTAATCGAATTATTTCCATTTGACAGCTATAAATTCTATTGTAAAGATTTTCAAATTCAGTATTATAAGAAGAACCTCTTGAATACACCATGTACTTATAAGGCCATCCCTTCATGCATTCATGTTGATTGAGTTCCTTGACTGTCTAGAAGGAAACCACAAACAGCAACAACAAATGAAGCATTTGATAGAAAATCAGATGGATTAAATAACATATTTCTTTCCCTTAGAATCTGGTATTGAGTTTTTAATTTTTGTTACCAGATGAAATCAACATTTTTCTCTCTAAAATACTAAATAATGACTTACACATGGAGAAATAATCTTTTTCTTAATAAGATAGTGTTCAAAAGAAAGCTATAATAGTGGGCACTACTGTGGATCATTTTATTACTAAGCAGTGAGATAGTAAACAAAAACAATAGCCGTGTTAACATGACAAAGCGAAGCACAATTGAACATTTTGACCTAAGTAGTTAAGTATCATTTTACCTGCAAGCAGTAGTAATGACAATCCGGGAGGTTTGGTCTGCAATATTCAGTTAGTCTATTTTTGATTGGACCTTCAAGATAAACCTTCATGAACTCCGTCAAGTTACACTTTTCTAGAATAACTAAAATTATTAATAAGTGGCTAAAAAATATTTTTCAAAATGTTCTTTATATAATCTTGTTTTATTTTAATGGGATAACCTAGTGAACTATTTTCTGTCTTAAACTCACTTGGTTTATAATTGAGCCCGCCATTTTGTGGTAAGGCCAAATGACATAGATCGAGTGGGCCATAATTAAAGAAGTATGGAACTGGTATCTGGGACTTGGGAAAAAAGCGAATAAATGTGTAACACATTTCATCATCAGTACCATCACCATAATAAATTGGAAACGTTTTTGAAGAAGTTCGATACTCACAACTAATGCTCATTGAATCCCCAGGTTTAAAATCAGCTCCTGCGGTAAATCTAAAGGAAATTATATTTATAAAACAAATGTCAATATTATAATTTACAATTTCATAAACATCCATTAAATGTGATTCAATGAAAATACACAATTGAAGAGATATATGTCATTTAAAACAATCCTAATAGGCATAATATTCAAGGACTTGTAAAGTCTTACAGAAGCATGACAACCCAATACAATGGCATTTCAATCTAATAAAAATATATTCTGTAAGGCATTGGAGGTCCTTAAAGATGCCATTTAGGAAAAAAAATCATATACACTTGTTGCTCTAACATTTCAAATTTTGTAAAACTTACTTGGTAAAAGTCGGTGTATCATATGAAATCTCTTGTTGGGGAACTAAATAACGATATAATGTATTGTTTCTATATTGCTTAACATTTCCAGCTCTACCTAAAAATTAAATTTTTAGAGATTTAAAAGTTGCAAAATGTTAACTGTCGTTTCATACAAATACCGCTGGCTGCAAAAAGTTTTCATCGGCTGGTTGCAGCAGAATTTTTAAAGCAGTTAATAGTATGGAAATTATTGATTAATAAATGCCTGAATGCTTCTGATGCTGTCACTTTTCCAATATCAAATAATTTCCTAACTAATGTTCACAAAAAATATTCATTTGATTGATCGATTTGAAAATTCCCCACTGCCTTAAATCGATAAATGTAAAAACATTTATATGGTAGGCAAATAGGAATAACGAGAAATTAATATACTAAAAAAATAAATGAAACTTTATCATTACAGCCATAGAGGAAGGATACAGCTTTATAGCTTTATAGTGTTAGTGAGCATTAAAAGTTTTCTTGTTGGCTAACTTCTTAATTTTGATAAAAGTATGAATTTATGTTTTTAATGGCCATCACCTATGCAAAGCTAACAATTCGATTTACGAATCCATTGCTATATCTCCCTACCTGTATAATGCATATGCAATATGGCATCGGTTATTGTAGCTCCGCCCGCTCCAACCGTAGCACTCGTACAATCAGAGCTTACGGTTCCATTCTGATAAATCAAACGTTTCTGCGGTGGAAGATTTAAATATTGTAGGCCAGCCATGATTATTCCAGCTTCTTGACCACGTGCAGTCTGCTTGAGATACAATTTGATCTTTGTGCCATCATAAAGATCTGATCTGACTCGTGGATTATTCCAGTGATACTGCAATAGGCAAGCACATAACAAAACAGAGTTTTTATGTCTGACCCAAAAGTTAGTTTTTTTACTAGGATTTATTCATTATATAAGGTTTGGATTTTAAATGCTGTTGTTTTGTTACTTTTTAAACAATATCTTAACATCCATATCTTACCAACTGTTCTTTTCCGCCTGAACTGATGGAAAAAAATTGATGCCAACTTCTCAGGAGATTTCAAGTTATTAGAAAATAGAGGATCTGTCAATAGCCATCACATAGATTTTTTTAGAAAACTTACTGAACTATGTTAATTAACCATCGAAAGGACCATGAAAGACACGACCACATAAGGCTGTAATCCGCTTTCTAGAAAAAAAGCTTTGGTTTCATGAAAATGGAATCTCACAGACATGGCTTAGATTTTGACACTTTGAAAGATATAAGACTTCTTTGTTCAACGATTTTTATAATAACTCTCAGACGATCAAGATTTATACACAAAAAAGAATGGTAGTTTTTGTATATATACCTAACATTTGTCTTTTCTGTGATTGGTTCTAGAGTTAAATTTCTGAAATAATGAGTATTCTACAAAAGCCATATTATGGACACCCTATAAAAAATCCTCTTTCTACAATCTACTACAAATTAGGAGCTAATAGCCACATTGACTTAGATCTGCCAACATTAATCCAGTTAACATTTTAATAGATTATTAAATAGATTATTTAAATAGATTATTAGACGCGTGTTGACAAAATTATATATTGCTAAGCATAAAAAGATTAATGGACATCTTAAAAAAATATGGATACGATACGCAAAATTCCAGACGCGTTTACACATAAAATTTACTTCAGTACAATGCCTCTATCTGAAATTTGCTTCACGTGTAAACACGTAGATATATCCCACCCAAAAATATCTGGATTTATTATATGCACCTAAAATATAAGAGCATAAAAGGATATTTCAGGACATATTTCATCTTTATTCATACGACCTAATGTGTATTTCGATATCAAAGGCTCATTATACAAATTTAGGTAAGAGTGTAAATACCTGGGCCATCAGATATTTGTATCCCGTGGGACCCACTTTTATGTATGTTCTTTTGTCAAAACAATCCCCACTTGACCCAACAGCCCATATTCCAATCAGAGAAAAACATCCGTTCGACATGCCACAGGGCCGGGCAGACTCAAGGGCAGCTTTACCTGATGAGAAACAAAACAAAAAATACACATTATAAATATTATAAAAGAAAGATACTCGCAGTAGGTATAATTTAATTATTTTTTTATAGAATGAATTCTGAAATTTATTTCTTTTAATTAAATTTTTTTATTGGTATTGTTGGGTGTAAAACTATCGTACCCATACTATAAGTTCTATATGTTATATATAGTTCTAACAAAACAGAAAGATAGTTGATCAAAGAGTTCGATTAGTATTGAAAACAAATCTCATTTTTAATGAAAATGGTTTACTCATTGTTTACTGCAAGAGACTAGTAAAACAGAAGAAAGCGCTAATGCCGGAAGCTTGGGAAGAAAAAGAAGAAATCTCCTCTCTCGATTGGAAGTATGCATTTAAGAAACGATCACCGGAGCTGTCTATGAGGATAGCCGAAAACCTGTCGAACGCTAGGGCTCAGGCTTTCACCAAAGGAAAGAATCACTTCATTTTATGCGCATTCAAAAGTTGTTTATGATAATTCTAACTTCCATAATTTTCCACAACTCATTTATAATGTAGATGAGACAGGTTTCTCAACAGTGCCAAATCGTGGTCGCAAGGAAAGGTGCTCGAACGATACAGAAAGAGGGACACTGACAACGGCCGTTATGTGTGCAAATTTCATTGCAGATACAATACCCCCATTTTTTATATTCAAGGGTCACGTTTTAGCCAATAAAGAAGACTTCCCTGATGGGACGACAATTTTATGGCTCAACATCTGGATATATTGACTACATGCTATGCATCAAGTTTCTGTCAAACTTTCAGCTAAAGAGAAAAAGTTGAAGGTAAAAAATGTCTACTTATCTTGGACGGCCACACGTCTCATATAAATGAATTGCTTTTCATACCGCCACACACCTCCCATCGATTGCAGCCGTTGGATACGCATAACAACAAACTTTGAAATCCATTTGGTCAGACGAAGTAAGGCAGTTTTGGATGAACAATAATACCATTCTTCAAAACATGGACTGAAATAACGAAGAGGCGCGGCCTTAGAGTAGATCGTTTTCGGCACTGTTGATTTCATTCGCTACAGAACACCATCAAAGAGAATGAGTACGCTAAATGCAAAGCATTTTCAAAAGAACAGGCGAACAACGAACAACCAACACTTACTGATGTTAACCAACATAATCTACGGGCAGTAATGCCATCGTCCAAAAAACTCACAAACTCAACGCATTTCAAACCTAATACAACTTTCTGCACGGATCTTGAAAAGAAAATCAAGATACAAAGGAAATCTAGGTATGATCAATTATATCATTTCAAAGTTTACAGATGATTACATTGAGGCAGTTGGTATAGCTCTAGAACAAAAATTACATCCTCAGAGATCAAGCAGGTCACACTCTCATCAACCAAACCGAAGCAGCTCATTTCCCCTTATACCTACTTAGGTACAATTCCAAAAACTGTGACTATTTAATTTTTTGTAGGAAACGACAACCATCTACGTTACGGCAACCATGTACGTCACGGTAAGCAGATACCACATTAAAAATATGTTGTGTATGCAGTGCCAAATTCTCCAGGCCACAGAATATTGGCTCACATAGTGCTCACATAGTGCTCACATAGTGCACATAGTGTTCGAGATGGGCTTGTGAAAGTTGTTTTGGTGTGGACATTTGTAAACAATGTGCATAGAAGTGAAATATTGCATTTATGAATATTTTCTGTTAATATATTTATTCCTGTTTATTAATGTAGATTCTCTAATGCTTTCATTACCATTTTATGCGTCAAATATATTCATATAGTCATTGGAATAGTCATATACTCTTCTCATCCTTGCAATTGTCCTACTCATCTCTGCTCAAATTTTATTTATGACTTATAATTTATCTCATAAGATAAAGTAATGTTGGGGCTTTATGCATAAAATTTATTAACTTCATAATTAAATACTGGTTCTGGTAGCATCCATTTTGCGAAAGGTGTGTCAGTCTCACCACATTTTATGCTATATATGAGTTTTAATTTTCAAAACTAACTAAATTTTTCAGTTTGATTGGCAGCGCTTAACTATCATACAAGTGATACATGATCACCTTTTTATTGGTTATTATAGGCTGTCTCATAAAAAAGTTCGTTTTTTTATTTACAAATTCGCTTTTATTTACTAACTTCAAAATTATTACATAACATATGTACTACGTTGTTCTGCGTTGTACTGCGTATAATATCCATAGATATGTCTATGGATATATTCATCATTAGCAATCAAACAACAGACAAATTTAAATATCAATAGTAATCGATGGATTTATTTACCGTGCATTGAATAAAAAACGAACTTTTTTATGAGACAGCCTATATAAAAGATGGTTTGAGCTTAAATTAAATACACATTTATAGGTACAGTTGTATTTAATTTCAGTCAATTCATCTTTTATGGATATTCTTATTATGGAGTGTACACCCCCTATATTAGCGGCAGAGGACTTTTAATTTTATGAAACATTTAAGTTATCTACTTTTGGACTAATAAATGATAATGAATTAGGAGCAATTATGTATATCTTTATAATAACATGATTCATGCAAATCTAATGAATTTTACAATGACTTTAACAAAAATCAAACTATAACTATAAATGAAATTGATATCTCAAACTATATTTATCAAATAAATTTGTCAAATTGCATTATTTCAAAATTTCCACAATCTGCAACTTTTTAATTGTAATTGATTTTCCTGTAATTTCTAATACGCAGGATACATATATGTAGATGTACAGGTGTTTGGCCAACACAATGAACAAGCTAAAAACTTATTATTTTATAATTAATTAATTTAGCAAAGAAAATAAGCTCTTTTTTTACTACAATAACTTTCCTAAAGCTTAAGAGTTCACATGCCGCGAAAGGCTTGTTTTCTATAAACAACAAATCCATCATTTTTAAAAGATTCACAGAAATTATTCTTTTGCAGATGTAATTTTTAATGAGAAATTCTTTTTCCAAGTATCTCAGCCTAACTAATCATGACTGACTATAATAGCAGGGCCACTTGAGTAATTAGAATGTTGTTCGTTTTTTATTAGAGTAGTTAGAAAATTACGGATTGGGAATTAAACGAAGACAAATCCCTAATAATATAGCGATTTGTTAATTAATAATTAATTACAACTTAAACAGAGGTGTAAAAAATATTTTCATCTACAGATTGTGTCAGACATTAAGAAATAATTAACATACAGACGCGTACTAATTCTTGGAATTAATAAAGGCATTTATCTTCTGAACTATTATGGCTCTTCAACATAAAAAATGTCTCGACAAATTTAAATGTCGTCACTAATAAAGTAATGAATATGTCCTATCATGACTGACTTATTGAAGAAAACTTTTTGTTGGAGGCAACTGTGAAAGAAAATCAGAAAACTGCAATATTGATTAACCCTGTGATATAATACACCTCTGATAAATGGGCTGGGTATACACAACCCAAAAATAACAGACTTCCCGTGCATGGATTGAGCTGAAATTTGTTACATACATATCTCAGGAAAGATAAATGTGAAGAATTGATAAGAAGATTTTTTATGGATTTGCATTACTTATTGTCTAATAGACCTACACACCAAATTTGAAGTCAATCGGACGTTATCGGTCCTAGCTCGACCCATTATCGAGTATCATCTACCTTAAAACATTCCAAGGAACCTACATATCTATATGGATCACCATTACAGGGGCTGTCTAATAAAATGTAATTTTTAATAAAATGTATTCTATGGCAAGAAAATTACCCAAATGATTCTATATCATTTTAGGGGCTCTGGTTAAATTCGTTCACTGAAATAAAAGTTATGAAAAATCATTTTTAACGTGCCGGCATGGACCTCAATTTCATATTTTGGAAAAAGCAATGATATTTCTACTTGTCACACTAATAGTGTATCAGAAAACGTTATTTAATTTCCCAAAATTGAAGGCATTTAAACAAACAGTTCATATTTTATCATATAATTAAACTTCCCACTATTACCTATCTAATATGTGTATAGCATTTTTTTAAATATCAATTTTTGACACAAAAATTTTAGTAATTCTTTTTAGGTCAATATGTTTTTAATAAATTTTCTACAACGCTGAAGGACATCGTTGACACATCTACGGCAAACTTTAAAAAATTCTGTCCATTAAATATTTTTTTATTTCAAAGTAAATTTTTGATTTTTAATTTGCTCTTGGTTGCATCCTGGTCACAGAAATCAATATTTTCAAAAATCTTCAATAAGTTTATAGAATGAAATAATTATGCTACAGTTACCAACTATGAACCACTTTTACCAAGCAATACTTAGGCTTACAGATTGGACCTAGAGCATGGTAGTCACTGGTTTAAAAATGTCCAACACTTTTTTGGGTCAATAGTTTTTAATGAAGTTTCTACAATATCCCACAGACAGAGCATTTAGTTGTTTTATCTTTCCGAATATTACCCTGTTTGCTAGCAATTAGAGTAATTTCTGGGGGAACTGAAATGTATATTTGATGTTTTATTATACTCATGATTTTTGTTTTGTTAGTATATGCAGATACTTGTTCAAGTTGTTGAATGTATTCACAAAAAATGTCATTTTACATTGATATCTGAGATCTGCAGTCTTTCTAATAACTTACATTTGTGATCAGAATTGTGTAGTCCGGAAATTGTCGCCAATCTAACCATTTCCTCCTGCGGGGATTCACATGTTTTCAATTGATCAAACTCACAAAATTTGGATTTCTCTCTTAGTTTGGCAACAAATTCCGTAATCTTCTCTGAAGCTCCTTGTCGTTGAACATAAAAATCAGCGCGCTCTGCTATGATAAATGTTTTATTTGGTTGCAAAAAACTGGAAATGGCTTTTTGAATTTCTACGAATTCCATCTTATCTACGCATCTCGGTTCTACAATTGACATTTTTTAAAGCACTTAAGCCAGCTATCGCCATGAAGTTGTCTGTAATTTTTTATTGTTCCTCGGTATTCGTCTATCCTTTTGCTCGCGCAAGTGCATTAAAGGACACCAGCTAAACAGTGGCTGCATCTCTATCCATCAGGTTCAATTCAGGAAGTTCAATTCCAAAACATTATTATGCAATACAATTTGATATCATATCTTGTTTTTTTTATTACTAAGCATTACATTAATTTGAATTTAACCACAGATATAAAACGTAAAACATAACTATGAAAACTATAGATATAAACAACTTGACCAAAATTGGAGCACTGTAACCTACTTTAAAGGGCCAACACATGGCCCCGGGTAGCTGAAAAAGTTGGGAAAGAACATTTTTGACACACAATCAAAATTACAACTCAATTGGATTTACCGGTTTTGAACTATATTCCAATACATATAACATTTTCAGAAAGATTAAATTAATCAGTAAGACAAGTTGAGAAGGTATGACGTTAACATATTTTCACAAGATAGCACTTTTAATCACCAAGCTTGACAGACCATCTTATGATGCTTCAGCTTGAGTGTAGAACAAGATGCACATGATTTCACAGTTTTGATTTAATCTTGAAAAATGTCGTTTTCTATGTTGAAGCCATACTATTACACTTCTTTTGGTTAAATTATACTCAATTTTAAGCTGTTAGCACTGTCAAAGTCTTACCAGATTTTAATTTTTTTAAATTTTTGTATGTTTGTATGAAATAAAAGTGTCATTCTACATTATCTTCACCAAAGAGACCTTTTCAGAAAATTGTGAAATAAATAACTGAGACACTTCTAGTAGATTGATATTTCAAACAGCAAGAATGATCATATGTATTAGTTGATAAAAATTGTCTGAAAGTTACAACGGGGTTAGATAGACCTTTAATTCACCATCATAAAAGATGCAATTAAAAATCAAATCTCAATTATGTTTTTTATTTGGAAAAGAAGCTTCTCCAGCACATATTTTTTTCACCAGATAAATAATGGAAAACGAGCAGTGTCCAAATCACCGTGGTCTTAAGGCTGATGACCGCTCTGGACGGTTATCAACTTCGATAACTATGCAGTTCGGCATCTTCTAGATAAGGAGATAAGGATATCAACTAAAAAAAATATCACTTTGAGCAGAAGGTAGCCGAGTGGTTAGCACGACGGACTGCAAATCGGGAGGAGGTACCCGATTGCAAACCTAATCATGGCAAACTTTCAAGTTATTTGGTGGACAAGGTTCCAGAAGTGCTCAGGGACTAGACAACTTATTACCTCCGACCCGCCTGATAAGTAGTCAAGTAGTCTCCATGGTAGCCAGTCTTAGCCCAAGGAACGTGGAAAGGTTGTCATTTGGTTGATGTGTGCCGCCCCCTGTGGCAGCTTGCGAAGAGTACATGTTAAAAACACCTCCGTATTACAGTTTAAGGTTCTATGGCCCGTATATGAGATCTTGGAGCAACCCGACGCGGCAGATATATAAGAAAGAAAAAAGAATTCTTAACGTTCTGCATTACTCTCTGAACTCCATATGATAAAGGTTTTGTCCAAGACTGTCAATGGCTAAACAAATAATGCGCATCTCTGTAACTCCGTAGATACATATCCAACTCCAGTTCTTAATTGAAGATTATTGTGAAAACTTCCTATATAGACTTGTAACAGCTGATGAAACCTGGTTTCTACTATCAATCCCTATACCAAAGGCATAGTTCAAAGTATGGGTATAGTAGCTGGCAAAGTCATGATATTACTTATCTTGGGCTATCATGGTATCTTCTTCGTTGATTTCCTTAAGCGAAACCAATCATTGTTGAACTTTATAGATGCTAAATAGATAGAATATGTGTCGAACCTCATACAACCTCCTTAAGATCCTGAGGGTGGTAGCTTTGTCGTTAAAATCCTACTGCTCGATGAAGGTGAAGTCCATCTTCTAGCCAGAAGATGAAGAAGAAGAAGAAGAACCTCATAAAAAACAGTCAAGCAAAATGCTGTACAGACAATACCAGAGTTCGACCGAAGAATTGAGAACTGTTGTCGCTGCACCCACCATACCACCGCATCTTGGCGTTTAGTAATTACTACCTCTATGCAGCTCAATGAAAGATGACTTGTGTGGAACAAAGTTCCAGTGCCTCGATGAAATGGAGATAGCAATCTCAATGGTTCACAATTGTATAAAACATAAAGAAAAAACTATAATATTTCATTTTTTGGATTTTCATTATTAGATATTTCAAGCAAAATTTTCATTATGTACTAGGTCGACATTTAAAAGATTTAATGTTATTATGCAGCAAATAGCCATTTTAAATTTTAAATTTCTCCATATTTAACTTTACTAACATCAAGATTATATGCAAATTTAGTTAAATTCCACCTAATTATTATATGTTATAGAGCAAGCCATCTACTTCAATATGTCGTCTATGAAGGTATTAAAACATGTAATTTCCAATGTACCTTACACCTATCGCTAAAATGTAATTAATTAATTTACGATGAGCCCAAAGGACCATAGACTGAGATTAGTTTGCAGTAACGACGCAGAATCCTCAAATAGGTAAACGTGGAAATTAGTAATTTCAGAGTTAATTATCTCCGTCATTATATCGGCATTGTTAACACAGTTCTCTCGGGAGCCTAACATCTTTTTTTACTTGATTTACTCAATTTTTTAATTTTCTAACATTTTATATTTTACTTTATGATCGTCTAAAACACATATATCATACCTAGTTAATATAGTTCATTACCAGATATTACATTTTTGTATATTAAAATACATAAACCTAGATGCTGCTCTTCTAAAAGCCTACGAAATTTGATAGAACCATTGATATGTATCATTGATATGTACTATTGATACATATCAATGGATAGAACAAAGTATTCAAAGAATTAATTTGAAAAAACTATCAACATTAGCGCTTTTATCAAAATCGTTAGGGGTCAATTATGTCATCAGGGATAAAAAGCAGCACAGATGCTAAAGAATTTTACCAAAATTGACATTTTTATAGCTAACGAAACATTTAAATTATCTTTCACTAAAAATTCTAAATTCAGTGTTTTGTAAAATCAATATTTTTTCACATTTGTCCTATATAACTAGTGGTTAATCAAACTAATTAAGTCATAACCTCAAAGCTTGGACCTCCAATTTGCTGATTCTTTCCCGCTATTGTGTATCAAATATCCAGAATGAAAACATTTGTGAGCTATATTTTCAAATCTTGTGTCTCAGGAGCACTAGAGGATTATAGTGTTTTTTGTTTTCTGATTTCCCTTAATTTTTTAAACACATTTTCATCAAATTAGGTTGCATTTTGAAAAGTTATTTGCAGGCATTGCTACAAATTATTAATGACCTAATTGTCAAATTTATTTTAATTTGTTATGAATAGCTCAACTTGCTATTATGTGATATTTTTCAGCGCAAAGCATGAATTATTTAGTACTCAAGGGGTGAGTATTTGCAAACAGTTAGGCAAATGCAGGATAACAATAAAATAGTGAGATCAACAGATTTGACGCTTCAATAAAATTAGCGTGATGCCATGCTCTTATTGCCTTGATATGCGACTGACAATGATGAATAAATCTCAGTTTAGCAGGCAGAACATAGCCTAATAAATAAATCCTCCCAGGAATTCATCTAATTTAATAATTAGATAAATTAATCTAATTTCATGAAACGGATATTTTAATCAACAAACAGTCTTGTTTTCAATATTTATATGTGACAAAGACTAATTTGTTGATTAATTCTATTCATATTTCATAAACTAAAAGAATGGGTATGAGAAAAAGACACAAACATTTAAAAACAATTAAAACTTTAAATTACCTACATATTGTTTAATAGAATACTGGAAATATTTTAAAAGTGTTTAATTTGAACACCCGGTATTCGAGTGGTTTCCACTGATTAGAAGGTACCCGGTTCAAGACCCATTCGTGGTACACTTTCAAGTTAGTTGATAGAGAGGGTTTCGAAATTGCTCAGGACCATGAAGAGGTTTTCTATTGGCGGTTATTCCGTGGTATCCGTAGATAGGTACTGGCAACACCAGATGTTGCTTGCAACTGACACACTATTTACTAAATCACAGCATTTATAGAGGCTCTTATTGTTATGGTTGTCTATCGTTGGGTGATTGCACATTGGGTCCAGAAGTATAGAAAAACAAATTCTAAATTTATTAAATATTGCAAGCATTAGACTGCAAACCATTTTTTCCGCATTATTTTTTCTTTTACTGATTTTAAATAGTTATAAAGTTTTTTTTATTATAGAAAATCTAATTAAAAAAAGCTTTTTATTTAAAATTTATGATAGTAGGACTTTCTAAAACACCCTGTGAAAACTCTTTTGAAAGTCTTTTTCAGAGTACTATAATGAATGAAAATAAATATTTTTAAAACTATTAAATGATAATTTAGGGATTATGTTTCTTGGCCTTTATTTATTCTACATATAAATTGTATATGCTATTAGTTGACTCTGTAAAGATGTATTCCATATACTAGATTCAGGAGAGATAGCAACATTTAAATATAAATGTATGTATGTAATCTTTCTCTGATTGTAATTAATAAATTTGCTTAATACAATGAAAGTCAGAAGATAAAAAAAGAATTTCCACTTTTAGTTTTTTAATTGTTAGTTATTTGAATTAATTGAATTAAAAAAAGAAGAACAAACCCCAGCAGGAAATAACTGTGAAACAATTAGTAATTGGCATGAACATCCTGACGTAACTCCTGAATGCCTCAAAGAGTGAAATACGACAATTCAACTAATAGTTTGTAAAGACATTTTAATGAACAATTTACCCATTTGGAGTTGTTCAACAAGTGGTCCTTAACAGAAGAAACATAAATTTCCTCACGTATTCTGACACACCCCGCTATTAACTGAATTTTTATATTATATTTCAGAGTTTTCAAAAGCCGCGTAGGTATTTTGCTGTCCTTTTTTTATTATAAAATATTAACCATTTAACAATAAATTATCTACATATTTCATTCTTCGAAATCCTCCTAAGACATATATAAAAGTATGATGTTTAATTTGTAAATTTGTTTTCTAATTACCATTTAAATTTTATATTGCACCACCCACAATGTCTGATGTTTCTACGTTCTGCTTATAAAAACAATACGTAAGAAGCAAGGATGCTTACTTGGAATTTGAATTTTTCAGACATAATTTGATTGTTTTATTCATACCAGATTCGGTTATATAGACCATTTAAATTAAATAATATGATATAGCGCAAGTAATTCCTAATTAAAAGAGGTGTAATATCATTAGACTAGATGTTCTGGTAGGTCTTGTTGAGAAACTGATGTCTTTTCTCTTGTTTGTCAATTTTCTTATTACAAAAGGTGATCTCCAGACTCCAGAGGGGTACATTACATTCATTTGTAATGTAGGACTTTGGGGCTTATGAAATTGTTTTTATCATCGCATTATTCATGCTTATGAGATGTGTTCTGAGTTTGGTTCAGAAACGAAATTTTTGATAGAAGGGGATCCCTTTGTGACTGAGGTTGATAATTCTTTCCTCTTCTGTTTGGTTGTTAGTTTTTGAGGACTATGATGAACAAAAATGGCTACTCTACTGAAGCATCAGTTAAAGCAAAGCAAAAATGTCTAGGACAACGGACTCTGTTTCGGCGAAATCTGTTTTCTATTTGGTCTAAAGAGTTTCCAAGGTTAGATATCAAGACCAGTAAATTGTTGCTTTCTTCCTCAGACTCCTAACCTAGGGAAATGGAAAAAAAATTAATGCTCATTAAATGCCGTCTTAGGTTGAACGTTTTTTCCTAAATGGGAAAACCTCTAAAAGATAAAGAAATCCCTAAGCTAACTATAATGTATACTAGATTTGACTGTCCATTGGGGGTGAGATCGAAGCTATTGAATAGTCGCCTTATGTATAAAAAAAGAACGTCCCAAAAATGGTAAAGGTCAAATTAAGAACAATAACACCTATATATGCAGCATTGTCAAAAGGCTGAAGCAGAAGGACATCCAGAAAGATGTTTTGTTTTTCAAGGTAATCTCCATATTAGGACAACTCCTTTGCTATCATCAAAATCATTAAGACATACGTAGCTTGTGATATAAGACCAAAGACTGGAAACGGAGGCGGAGATGATATCATGTTGAAAAACATTTCAAGAATTTGTCATTCCTCTTCTTCTTCTGGTTTTCAAGGGCCACCACCGTGGACCACTCTGCCAAAGAATTTTATTAACATAGTCGGGGACTTAACACTTCCCCGGTAAGCACTCTCTCTTCCAGAGAGTATCTCAATGTCTTCCTCTTCCTATTTAAGCTAAAGGACATTATAAAAATTTCTACATTAGATCATAGCTCCAATAACCTATCAAAATCTTTATTGAAAGCAAACCTGTGATAAAAAGGGTGGCTGCAATGAAAAAGTGGAAACAATTCAGATGCACAAAATAGTGGATTTAGCTGACACTGCGTGAAAGCAATCTCCATGTTTTTCAAACATAATTTTGTATTTTGGAAATCTAAACCTGAAACATGTTACAACAAACTTATTGACTCAATTCTAAATACGTTGATGTTTTTCAGTCTATTTGCCCTTTACTAAGATATATTTCTTCGGTACCGGTAGTCACACTAAATTTGAAGTTACTTGATCAAGTTATGATGCCTAATCGATCTTTATGTAGACCACTATGTTCTCTATGAATTTATAAAAATAATAACTTAAAGCAATTAGGTAATTAGGTACTTATTAGATACCTAAGTGTCTGAAATAAATTTAAAATATTTGTAGCTAAAATTAACTGGTACTTAATAATATTAACTAATTTAACCAGCCACATTATTTTCATTTATCCTCAGCAGTTGTAGGCGTCCACTGACACGACAAATGATGCTGTCCTTTAAACTTTTTTGTTTAAATAAACAAACTTTCCATATATAGATCACCTGTTTGAACACTTGTGTATATAGATAGACTGTAGGATACCACCCCCTATTATAATAAATTCTAATCACTTTTTATATAATTAATTAATAGTCCCAAAAATACCAATTACGAGAGCTCAAACTCTCCAAACAAGATACAACTACCTGCCAATCAACAAACCACCACATTCTCGCCGCGGTATTCTCGCCAACGTTCGCATAGCTATCAATCATGTACACTTGCCTATCTTAATAGAGGCAATATTCAACCAAATTGGGCCCTAATGCACAATTAATTACAACGGGAAGTCCATCCTTATTAAACCGCGAATCTATCCTAGCATCGCGTCCAGAAAAACCAAAAGATTATCTACAAAATGGCAACTGATACAACACGCTGATTTTAAAATCATCCCACAGAATATTACCTTTTATTTTTCCAGTGCAGAGTAAACTAGATGTCAGCTACAGTCGCATAAAAATTACATGTAGGTATTCTCGCCGAAATATAAATGCGATGATATTATTCCTCCCTAAATGTGAAAATTAAAAGTAACCATAAGATACAATCTAGAACTTTATAGCATGTTTATTTATTAATACACACGCGTTTAGCCTGCCCCAGGTACCGGTTACCTAACCTACCACCTCTAACTGCTCTATAATATATCAAGCAATGGATATTTGTGAAAATTCTGTGCCCAAAATTGAATGATACCAAAACTGTACTTATCCCTCCTCAGCGTATGCCTACATGATAACTTAATTTGATGTTAATCACCATTGCCTGGTACACGGATTGAATATCTGATGTAATTACGGATAGCATTCATGCCGAGTTCATGAATGAGCTTACTGTCTGCCACAATAATGAAACGATGAATCGCAGTGAGTGTGATAATTATTGATAGGTGTTTCTATTCATTTTTGTTATAAAAAGTTATTAGGTATTGCTGGATGTGCATGTTATGAACATGATAATCTTTTTGAGGAATCTAATTGCCTGCTAGATACCATGTACTGGATGTGTTATGGGGACATGAGAAGTAAGTTTAGGTAGATATTAGGCTTACATCGAGTGGGCATTCTTAGAAACACCTATATTTGTAATTTGGTAAGCAGATTATGCTTTTTCCCCCCCATGTACTTTTAAATTTTCACAATTCCATGAATTTCCTCTAATTTTTGTAAAACAGTGTCACATCTATTTTCTTTAACAGATTTTCACTAACATATTTTTTTCTATATCATTCAAATATTTTCTAACGAGCATTATAATTTTTTTCTTTAACATTTTCATTATTGTCCACCTTTTTATTGGTTACAGTCTTACTATTGTACCTTTTTTTCAATATTATCATAATTATTCTTTATTCGGTAACATTATCAATTATTACAATCTTTTTTTTCGACATCACCGCTAGTACTTTTTATTTATACCTTAACTGTGTTTTCTTTTTTTAACATCTTTACTTTTTTCACTTTCTATTACATTTCCCTTTTTTCCTCTAACATTTTATGTTTCTTTCTAAAACATTCTCCCTCTTCTACATAACATTTTCACTGTTGTATTACCTTTCTTACTGTCCTCCTCATTCTTACTTAGTCTATATATGGTCACAAATGGGTATTACTCCATAGGATTCTATCTTTCTCAATATCTGTTTAGTAATCCGTACCAAATATAAGGATTTTTTGGTGGATAAAATTTGTTAGTCCCGTGAAAGTTTTAGAATTGTTCAGAGCCAAAAATGCACAAAACATTAATCCTGAAAAAAAATATTTGGTTGATATGGTTCATAAAAATATTGATCTATAAAAATTATTATAAAATGTTCATAAAAAGACCATGTTATTCTAATATTTAAAAAGAAATTTAAAATACAAAATAGATCATAGAAACACTTATAAAACAATGGTTATACAGAAATCAACATTATTTTCTTAGCGTTTTTGTTTTCTAATTATAAAAAAGCATTGTTTTCCAAACGTAAGGTATTAAATGACCAACATATTTTAACGTGATTTTATTAAAAACAGATTATTGAAAGTGTTTGAATAAGTACCACCTCTTTATCATGTAATATGCACAAACAAAATGCCTCCATGGTGCGCCCAAACTGTCCAAAAAGAGACGGTAAGTAACCCAAGTGTTTAGTTGTACCTTTTCATTATGATTAAATAATTATTGACTGATAAACATTTTGTCTACTTTGGGTGAAATCTTGTGTGTATGGGTGGTGCTTGTCAGTCTATTAGCAGTAAAGGTTAGAAAATTAGATCTTGTAACTGAGTGTATATATTCCATGATAAATTAATCAAGGAATTATATTCCTCTTTTTTAGTCATTTAGTTAATCAGACTGATTAAGTAAGCTATGTGGATAATATGATCACCTTTTTGTAGAATTCAGATATAATCGACAGCCAGACAAATGAATGCCCTCCTATGTATTTTTTCTGGCTTCCATAAAAAGAGCTTTATGTACATCTTTTTAATCGGTAATTATCTCTGTTCCTGATCTCAACACGATATTGTGTATAATTGAAACAAGTGTCAATTTTCTTGGCCTATATTACGTATTACAGTTTCGCGGAGGTCCCAGAAAAGTCAGGGGGTTCACAGATCGATATGACATATTCGCATAGAAAAGTTTAAACTAAAAAAAAGATTGCATAAAAAAATTGTATAAATAAATTTTGAAATTATAAGAAAACAATATTTTAGAAGCGGGATTTTATTTCCAAACGCCCAATTAGTATTCTGAGTTTAATTAAAACATTGATTTCTTTTATGAGGAAAGGAATGATCTGTCACTCCCACAACTCGGTTGTTTATATTCTTCATAACATTTTGTGCTTCTTCAACGTACATCCTAAATAACATTGCCATGTCCTCTCCCCTAACTCTGCCCTGTTTCTCTGCGGTATATTGTTATATGCTCTCCCTACAAAGACGGACTGAACAATATATGCGTAGTTTTAACAGCAACAAAATTTTAATACTCCGCTGATTGAAAATAAAGATTAGTTTAGGTTTTTTCAAAATTGCTCAAAAACGACTCAACCGATTTGTATGAAATTTGGAATCTGCATTCTAAATTGAGGTTGGACCGAAATGTACTTTTTGCAACGAAATCAATCCTAAAGTCAAATAATTTTATTTAGTAGGTAGACTATAAACACCCTATTAATAATATTAAACAATAGGGTGTTTACATAATATGTATTCCAGGTTTTTGAAAATATTGATTTTTATGATCTGAGAGCTAAAAGATCAATAATTTTTATTTTGGGCTTTTAAAAAATCTATTACATATTATTTTTTAAATCCTGCAGACTTTATAGCATTAGTTGCTAACAATTGTAGAAAATTTTATTAAAAAAATACTCATAATTTCGATAGGAAAATGGAAAATTTAATTTTATGAATAGTCGTTGGAATGCCTTCATATTTAGCTTATCATACTCTTTATCTGATAATATATTGTTAGTGTTCCAAGTAAAAAGGCAGGTTTATCCAAAGTTGATAATTGAGGACCGCTGATTTTGGTATTTGGGTCCAGCCGACGCCTTAAGAATAGATTTTCTCAAATTCAGTTTTAAGGCATAAAATGACCGAGAAACTAATAATAAATTATTTAAATCAATTAGAAATAATACATTTTTACGGACCTGCCCCAATATGGTGGGCCTTACAGACCAGCAACCATAAAAGTTAGGCATCCAATTTCTAATACATTTTAATGCTTCTTAATTCTAAATCTCAAATGTGAGTAAGTTAAGATGTTTAGTTTTAGATTCTATAGCCGTTTGACTGATCTTACTCAAAACTAATGATTTCTTTTGCCAAAAATACGATAATCAATAATTTTTTCAAAAAATATGTTTAGATTTGTCGTTACTGAATGCCTAGAAGACCTAACACACCAAACTTGGAGTCAATTGGACGAACTTTATTTTTTGAAGCTGTTGACATTATCGGCTCGGCCCCTTTATCGATTTTTTTCAAATAAAATCCGTTTATGAATCTTTTCAAGGTACGACGGTGCTGATTACAGATAAAATAAGAATAGTTAAAGTGTGCTATTGTGTTAGGTACCTGATAAAATGTTTAATTTGTTTAAATAGTTTTTTTGGTGCAAACTTAAAAAAGATTTTTAAAAATGGTGTAGGTTTTCTGGACGTGCAAGTAAATTTTGAAAAAAAGATACCGTCTAACAGATACTAAAAAAGAGCGGTTCTACCTCTGCGAGCACCTTAATTAAGTTTTACCTATTCATTGCTGGTGCCTGAATTAAATAAAAAAAGTGTCATTAAATCAATTTTAATTATCCATGTAATTAAATTATCGATAGCTATAGCCATTAAGACCTGCAGCCCTGCATGTTAATGAATTAATAATCGTCCATGTTTGTGAATTAATTGTGGCTCAATAGACAGTTCTCACAAATACAACACCTCTTATACATAAGATGGACAGTAAACCAAGATATATGTAGGTAGTATTAACAAAGTTAGTTATTTATGTAGGCATTTATAAATCAATTATGCCAGTATTAGCAACGCCAAAGCATCAATCCAAGTTTTCTCATATGTCCATTAATTTAAAAAGTTTCAAATTATGATTATTTTAATTAATTTCAGTAGGGTTAAATGTCATGGTCAAATTAAGACATTGTTATCAAGTTCAGTTATCTTTTTGAAATTATTCATATAGTAATTTGATAAATACATCAATTAAAAGAATAAAATAATATTTTACCTAACCAATATCATATACAAATGTAAATATAGGTAGATAATATCAAATTGCTTAGTTGTAGTCGTAATTTAGTCGTTTTAGTTGTATTAGTTCAAAAATAGTCAAAATAAAATAATTGTTATAATCAGAAAGATTATAAAAATGTAATTAATGTCATAATAATATAGTAGTTTGCAAAAAAATAAAGTTATTAGTGGTATCGTAGCATGATATTAAGAATTATTGAAATAGGTAAACATAACTACATATTTTATACCTCAATTAAATTAAGCATATCTTAACAACTTTGTGTTTTGTATGGCAATGTTTCTATAATTGAAAATAATTGGTGTTGAATATGATTCCAGATTGATAATTTTAAACCAACATTTCGAGTTTTAAATCATTTTGATGCCTGTTGTATAAGATGCACAAAGTTGAACAAATACCTACCTAACATTTCAACAATGTATTTCTGAATGGCCTCAAGGAAAGTACATCAGAGAAGTTGAAAGCCTGATTCGTGATGGATGAAAGAGCTAATTGAATAGACCTAATATTGACAGTTTAGCACAGTAATAAGTTTCTAATTTTCAATCCAATTGCGGGCCAATCTTGCTCAATTATTGCCTCTTGTCAGTAGAATTATATAAAGTCAAACTAGGCAACTAAGAAAATTGGAAAGGCAATCCCCATGTTGTGTGCCCTGATTTTTTATTGTTATTTTCAAAATAATGTCTTCTTGTTAGTTTATGCCTATGTATTATCGCTAACAATATCAAAACAGTCCCCCTTGGCAAAGAAAGTTGGCAATTAAATTAAGAAAAGTTGACCAAAACTTTATTAAATTTGGTTCTATCTATAGGTCTACTCAATATTTATCTCCATTTGAAAAATGATAAGGACCTTCCAAGCACAGAAATATGATACTTAATATACTAACCATCTTTCGACTAATAATTCGCATTTATTTCAGATTTAGTTATTTTCTTTTTCATAATTTATTGAATTTCAACCGATTTCTTGCTGACGTTACATAAAATTGTTTCTTAGAAAAGTATGAGTACATACTAATATGTAGGTATAAATTATCCTTCTAAGTCACTTCTTTTCTATTGCTCAGATATTTTTCTAAAATCGTTGACTTCAGCTAGAGTAGGTACTGCGTGTATTAGCACCAAAATTTCATGCAAATTATCTCATACATTATCGATCAATGTTATTGTAGATATGACAGTTATAGTACTTTTCATTGGTTGATATCGTTCCGATGTTCAAATAATAAAACAATTCTAAAGAATCATGTGCATCTCAATAAACATTGTTATACCGGATCCCAAATGAAGATACCCGTCTATGTATTGTATGTTTCTGAAAATTCGGTGTTGATATTCAACAAAAAAATCTATTAGATATATTAGTATTAAGGTCATTAATTATATTTTCCGTTTCAAAATATTTTTGCCATGTAAGATACTAAACATATACTTTACTCGTAGCTATAGGTGGCTTAGTCGTCAATTTTAGTTGTAAGAAAGATGTAAGCACTAAAAATTAGGTCGTTTCGAAAATTATGCGAGGTATAATATATGTATATTAAACATATATAGCATAGTTAGTTAGGTGGCTTAGTCAAAAAGTTTAAAACTTAAGTGACCTTATAGACTTTAAGAATTCAGCTGTAAGACAGTCGTCAAAAATTAATTTAAACAAAACAATGGCGGTGCCTTTAACCACTAAAACTCATTAATTTTATTTATATTTAAATCGTAATAATATCTTAATTAAATTATTTCTGGAACAATTATTGCTGAAAAGGGTGGATAGTTGGATAATTCAGTGCCTTCCCAGTCCATGGAAATTGGATAGCTAACGAAGCAGAGAATACATTAATCTAAAATAGCCTTGAGACGCAAAACTGTTTATAATTGGCATCGTTTGCTGAGATGAAAACTAACATGTACAACGTGTATTTGAAGTTTGAAGATAAACTTTTGATGTGAATATTGTCATTTAAGTATTATTAAATCTTTTAAATCATTTTTTTACCAATTGTTTGAATCTATACACGGAAAACATTTAACTATTAGCTGCATAGTAGTATAACTACGCAGAATTTGTGTTTTGATAAAGGTATTTTTATAAAAGATGAAGAAAATGTACATTGTCCCGGCTGGGGGAAAACGTGTGCCGCTCCCATGTAGAAACCCCTATGCTCAATATCTATTTTGAAGAACTATAAAGACACAATTATGACTGTAAAAGGCACGTTTAATTGGGAGAAGATTAGCTTCGTTTAACTTCAGGACTTAGATTGCCAATTATTCTCCTTTCATTAGAAATTATAGAAATTTTGAATGTAATACGGAATGGATGATAAAATATAAAGTAATAATAATACCTAATATGTAATAATAGGTACATAACTGTAAAGTGGAGCTTTCTATAAACTTTATAAGTCTGTTTTTGTTGAGGTAATTTGTTGTCACTAAATTCATATTTTTCTCATTTATTGTTTTGTATCCATTGCGGGATTTTAAGCTATTAAATATTGCCTAATGATCCATTTTTTGTTAAAATTACTATTTGCTAATTAAATCCTATATCTCATTGGTACTAAAATTATGATGATTATCATTGAGTCCACAAATGAGTCTAATCAGAATAAAATAAAACTAATCAATAAGAAAATTCAATCTACAACTGAGTTTAATTAGTGACTAAAGTTGATCTGTAAAATAGTTTAATAGGCGATCAAAGTAAAGTCTTTAAATGAATATTCTTGAATGAATCTAAAAATGGCATCAAATTGGATCCACAACTGAAACCTATAGGTGACCAAAGTTACGTCGGTATTGAGTCTAATCGGTAGATCACTTAAATGAGTCTACATGGTGAATAAAATGAGTCTATAAATCCAGTTTACTTTGTCCTTAGATCGGTACCATGTGCTCTGTAACTAATGGATATTACAAGTCATTTGAAATTTATAAATTAGGTATAGCTACGGTATCTCGATCAATCTTAACACAAAGAAACTTCTGATGTTGGTGAGATCAAAGCCCGAAATAGGCAATTGTGATATCTCTACTTATTGACGACTAATTGAGACTTTTGTGACGACTAATTACTTATAGTCCTCATTAGGTAGCTGCAAATCCAATGTCTTTCTGTTTTTTATTGTATTATTTCTTGATAAATTAAAAACATAAAATTTCTGGAGCCTTCAAGAGTTACAATATATAGGAATTGCAAAAAGTCGCAAAAAACAAAAAAATTGCATTAAATTTGTCGTATTTTTAAAAATCGTAAATGAAAAAGATCGAATTACATTGAAATCTTATATGTAAAATATATACAAATGGTTACCAGAGGCTATTTAAATAGTTACATTAAATATAAATACGACTAATTAATCAATACAACTCATTCAAAATAACGACTTTCTCCGTACGACAATTTAATTTACGACTTTTTAAACAGTATGATTAATTAAACATGATAATTATTTTTTATTCCGACCTTTTCTTTACAATTAATTTAATTATACTTTTTTTTAGTAAGGTTTTATTCAAACGACTTTTTTAATGGCAACTAAATTTATTGCGATTTTTTCATGATCTCCAAATAAATTCAAAAATGTAGGTGCAAATATATATTAAAATACCGATTTAGCTAAATGCTTATAGTCGTCCAGTTTCTCATTTTCCCAGATATTTTGATGCCAAAAAAATTCAGAATATCGATTTTAAGCTACAATTTTTATGTAACGCCATTTACCTTAATTTAGTCTTTTATTGTTACAATTTATTTATTTAAATAAAAGATGCGATGAATTGACAAATTCAATGTATTTTCTATTTAAACTTTCCAATTGATAATTAAATTTAGTTGTGATTAAAATTTAATATGCCTCATGAGATAGTGATTCATACATGTATGAAATACGACTACAACTTACCTATGCTGCTATTACTTGTTTTCAAACAAGTACCTAATGATCATAAAGTAATAGCTACTTGTTAAAACTGATGTCAATAACTATTTATACATTATGTTTTAGTATTTATTACATATCTACTTTCAATATTTAATATTACGACCATTTATCATTTACGAATTAAGAATATTACGACCGGTACCTGCCTCTATGTTTATCTATGATAATAAGTACTAGGTGTATTTTGTGTGACAGCCGCATCTTTTTGTGTATTTTACTATACAAAAGAATAATCAACATTTTTATCAAATACGACATCAATTAAATAGTTAATTGGTGATTATAATTTTTCCATCCATTTTACATGTGATTATGCTACGCAATATTTTTTTTAAAGTTATCTATTCACAAAAAATTTTAAATGTATTTTGTTGTATATCCAATAAGGAGAATAGCGATTTGATTTCCCAGCTAAACTAGCCAATCTCTTCCTCCTAATTCATATTCACGCAAATTACTGGGAAAAGGAGATAATAAGCCGATTTTCCGTATGTAGGTAGTTAAATATAATTTAAAAAACAGATTATTAGTTTAGTAGTCTACAAAAAGGAATTTCATGGTGAAATTAACTTGAATAATTTTTTGTGTTGAAAAACTTTTTAATTATTTTCTTTGGTAAATTCTTCCGAAGATTTAACATTTTGTAGTATAGAAGATTTTTCAGTCATTTCAACTATAAACTTTATTCGCTGAAAAAAGATGAATAGTCTACCAAATCTACCAGGAGGCTCAAATTTCTTTTGTCCAGCATCCATGTCTTCGCGATTTTACACATCACCAACGTCTGGATTGCCCAGCCCTCCTTCAACCATGGGCACACCAGGAATGATGTTGCACTCCACCCAACACCCGCAACGGACAAGTTTTGCAATTCAGGAACTTCTTG
>JAUYWI010066199.1:0-15065 GCA_034780595.1 Parotoplana pacifica
CAGTTGCCAATAATTCATTATCATGTTGTTGTAAATTTATATTAAATAGTAATAAACCTACCACAATAATAGTTATTATCGTTCTTTTTTTGGTAAGGCTACTTTCACCCCACCCTGTATATATATATATATATATATATATTTATATATTTATATCAAAAAAATAAAAATTTTAAAAATATTATTTGTTATGCTTCATGACAATTAACACTAAATTTTATCTATTGGTACTCCATAAAAGTAGGTAATATTTTTTTTATTTAGTACTATGTTAATATAAATAAATCTTTAGTGGCAGTATACATTTCTATTGGAAGTGGCTATTTTTAAATGAATATAAATATTTAATGGAACCATAGCATTTATATTTATCATCCCATTATGAATATTGTTCCATGATGTAGTAAAACTATAAAGTTATTCTGAGGTGAAAAAGAATGTGCAGTATAAAAATCTATTCATTCCAAAAACTGACACTAAGGAAAGGATAGAACACTTATCCTACTCCTAGTACTAACTATGTATGATACATAGTACTAGGATAGGTGTTTCTGATATTCTTCTCAGCAATGACTACGAAATACTTTGAAACATTCCTTTACTCTTATAAATCAAATATTACCTATATGGAACACCCCCACTTATATATAAAGTAGAATTTTAATTCTTCTTAAAATTGTTTACTTGTCCATACATAAATTTAAGTATATTAGAAAATACTATTTATTCAAAGAAAATTCTTGCTTATAATAAATAACAGTATTAATAAATAGTCTGTATTTATGATGTAATAAAATGAACCTAAAACCAGAATTACTTTGAGAGGCCATGACGCTTGTTTCTATGATGCAAAATATTTAAACAAACAATACATAATTTTTTTAATTACCGTTAAATGATGTCTAAGTTTTGTCATTTTACAGTGTATTAAAAAAAATTTACACGATAGACCAGATGAGTCAAATAAAAGCGATTCTAGGCTGTGTTATAATAATTTTGACTGTCGTTTGAGGAAATCAAATTCATAATTTTTTTACTAACGTTTGTTATTTGTAAGAAACAATAAACTAGTTGTTTATACTAATAGAGTATGAATAAAAGGGTTGGTGTAAGTTTTTGCCTTTAAAATATTTGTTAGTTAGTTTTTTACAGCGTTAAGTCATAATCCCGTATGCATAAAAGTAGCATTAGCAAAACTAGCCCAAGATTATTCTTTGATACTAGTAGTTTATACAAATATTATTTTAAAAGCTAGCTGTCAATTTTATTATGAAGTCAATGATCAGTGTTGTAACTGTGAATATTTCTAAATACATTTCTTATTGCCGAACATGGTCATATCAAGAGTGATTTCCGCGGGTTCACGAAAGAACACCACGTATAATTTTAGGTTATCCCTGTTTTGTAAGAATATAAAACACGCGTGAAAATCTGAAATAATATTACTACGTTCCGCCATTTGTGCAATCATGTCATCCGTTATCCACGTTTTTGAGCGTATTACTCTTTTTTGTATCCTATGATTTTGTTATTTCTAATATTGTTTAACTGCATTCCATTTGTCGTTCAGGTGTTCGTCTTAGCTAAAGCTTATTACCTAATACAAGAGGTCATTTTGCTATTGTATTTTCAGATTCAGTTTAAATCGTTACAACATAGAGGATCAGTGATTTTGTATTCTAATCCTTGATCTCATTTTTATTTCGTAGTCCAATGAGTTGTTCATAGAGGAAGTAAATACAGAGGTTCTACTCTTCTTGAATTTCGCTATTCATGCTTATTTTTATTAAAGATGCTAGGAGGAAAGAACATGTAGCAGTTAGGCATAACCTTTTTACACGTTAAAATGTCAGATTTATATGCACACAATAAATTTTCAGAGATACTCTTCTAAAATATTATTTTGACATTGGATCTCAAACCAAAAAAATCTTTGTCTCAAGCTTCATTATTCCATTTACATTTACTATTTCAAATTAAAAGTTTGAAAAATTGATACAATTATTTATTTAGAAAATGCAATGTGCTTATATGCTTATGTACAAAAATGGAATTGACAGAAAATTGAATTAGTAAAAACAAATAATTCAGGCGTCCTAAAATGATGCAGAGATCAGTGTCAAAATGAATTTCATATTACCATTTTATTTATTTTTCATTTGGAGTTTGATCATTTTTATTACTTTTACTTCATTTAATAGCAAACATTTTAGCACACCTTCATACATGTACAAAAACTATCAGCACCGAATTTTGTGAATGAATTAATCCAACTTGATATCATAATGGATTTGCTATCCTAATTTCGAATTAGTTACCTAAATTTCGGACAGTGATAGTTTCGTAAAAACAAATAGTTCCTGGATATTAAAACCTCTGATCTAATACATCATAACCTTCAAAATGGTAGCCTGGTTTCAGAACAGGCAAAGTACAATACCATAAAATATGAATCAGTATAAAAAGACCCGATGGAGCATTTCAAAACTTTGCATGAGAAAGTAGTTGACAGAGCAAATGGTGCAGAATTTGTTTAAACTATTTTTTAACAAACATCATTTCCTATATTTCGGTAAAAGAGATCATATTTCATGTTCTTCCACAAAGTAATTTTTATTAAAATTGATTTTCATGCTGTCATTGCATGAAAGTTCTTTCGCCAATTTTCAATTAAGTTCAAGTTTTAAAGTTTGTTTTGTTTTAATGCTTTTAGTTAGTTTTTTTTTCTAAGCAATGATGCTCAGATTCTGAAAATGTCTATTTATCATAATTCGATTGTGAGATGGTTTAGAAATTGATTCTACAAACCAATTTAGAGATATATACTAATTACTTACTAACATTGCCAGAAAAAAACGAAATCTAAATGCATGAATTAATGCGATCTACTAGAATTGTAACCTAGATCCCATTATTGCTTTGTCGGTCCAATCACTTTGACTTTGCAAAGATTAAAATAGTCAACCAGATAAATGATACTATGAATGGCTACATAATATATAAACAACTAAACAACAAGCAATCTTGTGTGTAAAAGTGTTCACTATCATAAGTACAACTAGGAAATGATCATGTGTGCGCTAATTTCTTTATAAAGTTAACAAACAGTTCTTGTAGAGTATTGGTCGACAATTATTACGGTTTTTTATTCATTTCTATAAAATTTCAGAGTTTTAAAGACAATGATTTTTGAAAAAGCTAGCAGATACGTCGTATCTAAAGGAGGTTATGCCATAGATATTATCAAAAATGGCGTGCTATTTTTAGCGCTAAATACTACTGGATTGTGTACTTATAACATTCAACATATCTGTATTCTACTAGTAATATATACAAACAAAAAAGTGTCCCTTAATAGCTGCCATACCTTCCCTGTTGCTGCCCAGCACCCATCTTAGAAAATTGCTGGTTGTAGAGTTGAGCGGCTGTCAGACCATCATAGCTACTGAGATCCGTGCTGCTATAAGCAGTCTGCTGCTGGTCGCCATAACTGCCTACAAGAGAGGTTCATTGCATTGGTTGATGGTATTTTGAATCTGATTAGAAAATTGACCAGCACTTTTAATTTCCAAATTCTGTCTATCGATTTATTAACGTATTGCAAAAAGAGCATTTATTTTCCCAAAATTACAGCTGTTTCAATTTTTCCTATTTTTGACATTTCTATGGGGGTAACTTTGAATTTTCTACATGAAAGTGAAATGATTATGACCCCTCCTAATTTTATCTCATATTTAACTGATCTTGAGACAATAAAATTGACTCCAAATAACAAAATTTTAGATTCCCTGTAAACAGCAGCTTCTTATGGTTCATTTTGTGGGTTCATTCCATCAATGCCACAAACTCACCAAATCCACTTTGCTGTTGACTGGCTGCATACCCACTTTGCTGTTGACTACCTCCATATCCACTTTGCTGGCTGACTCCATAACCACTCTGTTGTTGACTACCTCCAAATCCACTTTGTTGACTGCCTCCATATCCGCCACCATAGTTTGCCTGGTTGCCTCCATACCCACCACCATAGCCTGACTGTTGATTGGCACCCCCATAGCTACCAAATCCTCCCGACTGTTGCTGCTGATTAGACCCAAAACTACCACTTTGAGGAGCAGCATATCCACCAGACTGCTGACTGCTAAATCTGCTGCCACGATCACCTCGGTTATAGGTACCACCGCTCTGCAAAACAAAAGTAGCAAACCTTTGAAGCCTTGTTTTGCTTTGCTCTGCATGTTTACAATGCTTTTTATCAGGGCAAGGATGAAGAATCATGGAGATCACAATGGCAAGGTTGTCATCATTTGAAGTAAACTTTATAAATCGTTAAAAATAGAAATTAAATTAAAATATCAATACTTATTCACTCATTGATTGCACCAGGCATTAACTTACTCTGTTATCATTATCACGACCTCCCCAGTTTCCACCACCACCTCCACGCCGTGAGTCTTGACCTCTTGACCCTGGACCTCGATCATTAGAACCTCCACGAAAACCGCCATATCCACGATCCTCACTCTTGAAGCCTCCTCCTCCTCCATGTCCATGTCCACGATCCTCGCTTTTATAACCTCCACCGAAACCTCGGTCTTCACTTTTAAAACCACCACGGTTGCCACCACCGCTACCAAACCGGCCACCTCCGCGATCCCCACCACGACCTCCACGAAATCCTCCACGATCTCCACCACCACTGTGTAGCAAAAATATTTTTCACTTGTGTAACAATGTTTTAGAAACTATTTTATCTCCACTAGTCAAACAGAGCTAACTGAAAAATTATATTAACTTTTTTCTGTAAAATACATTGATGGTTAAATTGACAAACCTAACGCTACAGTTTCTGATTAAAAAACGAATTCAACCAAAAAAATTAACAATAACAATAATATTTCAAACACTATATGTATTCACTTCGGTATTTGTTCACAATTGCAAAGAAATCTCTTCAATTTTATAAAGACAATAAATTTAAATCAAATTTCCATTTCCAATCGTAGTTAAAATTTCAAAATGTTATTCTTAAAGATATTACAAACCACATTTTTATTTCTAGTATCTTGTACAAATCCTCTTCACAGATTTTAATCAACTCACCCAAATCCACCACGACCTCCTCCAGAATTCCGATCGCCGCGGTAACCACCACTGTCGCCTCCGCGATATCCTCCTCCATATCCACCACCACCAGCACTACGATCACGATTTCCATCACCCTGACGATCCCGGTTGCCATAGCTCCCGCGATCATTGCTGCTACCATATCGTTCTGCACGATTCCGACTCTCCGAGCTGCTGCTGTATCGATCTGATCTGTCACGACTGTCTCGACCTAATACATAGCCAAAAAATCAAAAATAAAGCATTCAGACCATCCAAGACAAGAGTCATAAAAGATTGAGACTGAAAATGACAAGATTTGAAGTTAAACAAATAATCCCGTGTTACCATTCAACAACTATCTATTTATTTAAATAACTTTGATTGAGATAAAGACATTTATTTTGTTTTATTTTAGTACTTTTTTATTGTTATATCAACTACTTTCGTATTTCCACTTCTTCTTGTTAAAATGTCAGTAATACTGTTTTTAAAATTTGGCCAACAAAAAGTCTGTTCGAATGTTTAGGGCGCAAGTTAACAAAATAAACCAAAATGATTGGAAGTATCGGTTTTGTATAACAACGCTATCAAAATTTTAAATGCAGTTCCATACTAAAACAGATATTACTGCAACGTTTTAAAAAGCAATACAATTATATTGTTTAAAAAACTAATGATAAGATCATTATATAACTTTATAAATATATATTATATTGGCTTCAATAATAGTTTTACATAACTGTCGCTTTAAAGTAATAAAGTAGTTTATTATTTTATTGCAAAACACACACTATAAACGTTACATTTGTAGGACAAATTAGATGCATTATTTCAACTACATACGACGGGCAATGTGAAATAATTTAAATTAGGCAAGTTATCTTTTAGCAAGAATGGGTTGAGCAGAGGCTCAATGTTATCATCCAATTAAAAAATTACCTTTGTCGAGTTATCTTAAATATGGTCTGTATACAACATCGAGATTTTTAACTTTTGCTGATGAATCTATTATTTTTAAATCAAGACAAAGAGGGTCTATCTCAAACGATTCAAAATTATTATAAAAGGCATTCTCACCTCTATCTTGGCTGTCCGACTTCCTGTAATAAAAACAAAACTTTCGAGTTAGTAAAAAGTACACAAAGATTTATTTCAATGAATCACAACACTATCAAAAACCGAACTGTTAATTTTTCCCCGTTAACATACATATGTTCGTCTTGTTTCAAAACAGTTAACTATTGTAATCTATTTCAGGCCAGGATTTGATAAAAACATCAAAAAGACAACAAAGAAACTCCTAGTTAGAACCCCAACTTTCCACATTGTCTGCTATGGTAGCGAATCGTATACAATGTCGAAAGCAGATGATAGGAAAAGAATTGATGCCTTTGAACTTTGTCAATTATAATTTAGCTAATTATACTACAAAGCGCATCAATAATACTGCTACTAATCTTTTAGTCTGAATCTAATTTATCCATTCATGATGCTATATCTAATATTCCAGATTCTATCTTAGACTAACATTAATTTTGAATTTATCAAATTGTTTCTTTAAAATTCTGATGCTAGCAATTCTGTTAATTGTGCTACATTTAATAATTCCTTTTGTCACAATTCTCCAAAAGGTTTACATAATTTAGCTAATACAACATGTTATTTAAATAGTTTAATCCAAATATCCAACGGTTATTTAAATTTCAACAATAAATTTATTTCTTCTTACCAATATTAATAATAGTTCAGATAGTTCTATCAGATTAAGTTGGTTTATTAAAATCTTATGATTTCTTTGATACTACAGATCAACAAGATGTTCAAGAAGCTTTCTGAAACTACATACATTTGCTCCAATTGTTATTCCTTTTGGCTACTGATTTAATTACATATTTAATTACATCATCAAACAAATTCTTGATAATGATAGCAATCCATTTTATCACTTATAATACTATTATCAATTTCCAATGAATATTAACTATTTTAATCAACAGATTTAGTAATACTAGTTCTAGTAGACTTACAAAAAAACTGCAGTGATGTTGTTGTTCCTAATAACATTTCTTATAATAACCACAGTTTATAATATTGTTGGTATTATTTGTCATATTGGTTCTTCAATCAACCGTGGCCAATACATTTCTTATATAAGGAATTGTTAGTATTTTTGTAATGATTCCATAATCTCTAAAGTTGATTTTGATCTGCCTTTTAATTCAACTAGTGCTTATTTAGGCTTTTACATTTTGAATAATAACTAGATTATGGCAAGAGTGACGGTTGTGTGCACATGAAACTGGTTAAAACTCACCGTTGAGGGTCCTAAGTCAAGCACCACATTTCTTGTTATTATTTTGCATTTTAACCATTTTACATTTCTGACTGGATTTTGATTTTTGGATTTAGAATATACTAGATGGTACTTTCAATCGCCAAGCTTGACTGACCATCTGATCATGCTTCAGCTTGGATGTAGAACAAGATGCACATGATTACATAGTTTTGATTTGACATTGAAAAGATGCTGTTTTTATGTTGAAGCCATATATTTTTACACATCTTTTGGTTGGATAACATTGATTATTATGATGTTAGTGCTGTCGAAGGTTTGACAGATTTTATTTATTAATTTTTAATTTAGTATGTTTGCTGCAGTATAGATTTCATTCTACATAGTGGATGGAGAAAAGAGCTAACAAAAGTATCTTTGAGGAAATTCATCTTAAACTTCTCTTTCTCGAGGGTCAAATGCTAAAGAACAGGCTTAGTTTTCTTTGGTCACATAAACCGCAGTAACACTTTAGAAAAGACGGTCATGCTGGGAATGACTGAAGGAATTCGGCGACGCTGCAGGCCACATTTTCGATGGATGGACGGCAAGACAGAACGGGGTGGAGGGGCTTTGTTCATATGATCACCAGGAGCTGGAAAACTCGATGAAACTTAATGATGATCTGATATTAAAATAAAAATTGAGTTAATTTTTCTAAAAAACACTTGGAAATTTACCTCGAATCAGGTTCAGCATTAGTGAATCGTGAACGCTTGACCGACTTAGAACTGGTATATTCATTATTATATTCCGTGACCAGGACTTGGGCCGCTTCTCGGTCCAGTTCAGGGAAAATCACCTCCGAGAACAATGAGCCCTCTTCAGGCATGCGAAAATTTCCTACAAAACCACAAATAGTAATGCAAAACAATTAATCTTGCCAAAGGTACAAAAACAGGGTAGAGTGAAGATGCATAGAGATTGGACTTTAAATAGCCAATACTAATTAGTTAGAAATGTCTAGATTTTGATTTTAAGAAATAAACAATTGAAAATTAATTCTATTTTTTCTTCTTCATTTGCTGAGTCGCATCTCTATGTATCCTTACTCTATGAAACAAACAATAGATCCTGTTTTTTTTGTAAAAGATACATAGAAAATACACAGAAACATAAAATTTCGAAACTAATCAATCGTCCAATGAAATACTTGTCATCAAATTTTGAGCGCGTAATTTTTACTCCATAGATAAAATAACAAAAAACATAAAAATCATAATAAATAAATAAATAAAAATTGCATTGACTCATCCAAATATTATGAGAAGCATTAGTGTTTCGTTTCATAATAAAACAATGGTAGGAGTACCAACCAAATAGAAAAGAACAAAGGTCACATGAACGATACACCGCCCACCAGTCAAGGATGGGATCGAGTCATGTCACGCAGTCACCTTTCATCTCCAAAATGGCACTTCCTGGTACATCTTTACCCTCTTCTTTAATGCTCTGCTCGATGCGATGGCGCAGGACCTCATTGGTCGGTACAATGACTACGGCTCGTCTGTGAAAGCCTTCAAATGGCAGCATTTTACGTCTTTGGGCAGTGGGGTACACATTAGTCTGTTCCAATAATAAAATACAAAGAGAACAATGGCTTAGCGTGCTGGCCAGTGGAGACACAGTAGGTACATACTTACATAGGGGACGCATAAACTGGCTGTGTACATACATCTCAACTATTCTACATTAGCTTAAGCTAGGAAAACCCAAAAATACATTTTCTATTGCATCCCCACTAAATAATACTAGTAAATGCAAAAATTCATTAATTAAAACATCACACCTACAAACAAAATGATCTAAAAATAAGAAAAAAATAACACATAAGTCACAAAATATCATCACTTACCCTGAATTCAACTATAGCCACCATATTTTAACATCCACATTTCCAATAAACAATGTCTTTGTAAATTGCTCAGCATTCTAAACCTTCAGCAAATTCCAGAACACCGTTACAATAGGCTTTCATTTAATTAATCTATTGACCCTTTATTGGATGCTCCGCCCTTTTAATCATATTTCTTACTTTTTTCACATAGCATTCATTGACTTACGAACATTCAAAAAGTTTATTTAAAATAACATCTTATTGACAAGAATGGTTAACAATGTTCTTTTAATTAAAAATATACACGATAACGCATACAGAAAATAGTAGTACTTATATAACGTCACTTTAAGTTAATTGGTGGACAGGATCCCAAAGGTGCTCAGGGACTACACATCCTGCTTGATAACTGGTCAAGGTGTCCCCAAATGGAGCCGGTCTTAGCCCAAAGACGGTGAAGAGGTTGTCTTCAGCTATTAATATGTGCTGCTTCACATGGTGATCGCGGAGTACTGATACTACTAAAAAGTAGTATCTTGCAAAATAGCACATAATTCGCGGATCAGTTAATAGGGCTCTTAAATACGGTGATGCCATCCCTCGATGTCCCGATATGAGAATAAATTTCCTCGGAGTGCCGCTACTCGAAAAAGAAAAGACTTATATAACGTGTGCTACATTCTACTAAATCAATGAAAAATACTTGTATAAAAAAGTTCACAGTCTGATAAGTCTTCAACACAAAGATATACTTGTAAAACGAAAAAAAAGAATCATAGGACAGTAAAAGTAAGATTATTTAATAAACAATTGATGAATTAAAAATATTTAGGGAATGCAACAATATGTACAATTAGAGTGTAGTTATTTTTTTCACTTAAAACTACTCCAGTTATGACAGAAAATACTGAATCAATCAATTTGCTGTGTATTAATGTGTAAGAAATGCTTTTAATAAAACTTTATATCGAAGACACTGTAGACACTAAAATCTATGGATATGCAGAAAGCTATTGGTGATCATCATTTAAAACGTTAAAATCACGAATACACAATAAGTTCAGTGTTTAAATTTTTGGTAAAATTATATATTAGAAATAAAAGTTTATTTCCTTGACAAAAATTGTCACAAAAGTATCGATTTGATATTACAATGTGATACTAGTCATGTGCACAGTAACCTGTAAAATAAAGAAGCAATGGACCAGGGACGCCTGCTTCGCTGCAAATGTCAAAGAGCATACTACATCATACTACATGTTATGTCTTGTACCTAACACTAGTCTTTTTTTTATTTGATTGTTAGAATAATATCAAAACAGTAACTAGAAAATATTATAGAATCTTATTTTTTCTGTTTATTACCCAGTTTTCACATATTTTTCAAATGCTCCCTTTTCATATTCATCTTCTGAAATTAGAATTTTCGTTTTTTCTCACATTGGAGCATTCTGTTATTGCCACCAGACTCTCACTAATTTTTGACTAAATATTCTAGTCTATCTCCACTTCTTTACTACCAGTCCTGTTCTGAAGATTGCTGATCCTCTTTCGTCTTCTACTATTTGGCAACTAATAAGTACTCTGTTTGCTATCCAATTTCTTTAATAGATTCTCTAACTAAATTAGATTAAGTCTTCACACCTACCATCATGGTTCAGACCGCACCAGTACTGTATCATTTGTCTTTCTGATTAAAATGTTAACATTAAACATACGTGCCTCTGAGATATTCAGTAAAAAGACAAGCATTATCTTTATATTATTCATTCAATACTCAGATCATATAATGGGTAGCATATTTAGTCATTAAAGAAGTTTACAGCACCAAAAAGAAACTCAAGCCTGAAAAGAAAGTTAATTATTTATCAAAATACAAAACGAACCACAATTCTAATAATTCTGCAATTTTATAACTGAACACCCAGACAGTCAATAAAAAAAGAACAGTTTAAAATCTCTCTGGTAGGCAAAGTGAACATTAAGACAAAACAAACAGTGAATCTGGGTGTCCAGCTATGTGTATAAGTCACAGAAGCCTAAACTAACCTAGGACAGCAGCAAGCACCTAACACAGCCAGTGGTTAGTAAGGGGGGTTCGCTTACCACGTGTTCCATTGTGATTGGAAAGGGGCCCGGAGACTCACCTCTTAAAGCTGCAACATGACGGATTATTTCAGACAATCTATCAATCTCCTACCTTTGACCTACCTTAGATCAGATCATGTGTAAACACTCCAGTATGTTAGAAAAACACTTACCTTCATAAGTTGCAAATAATTTAACAAAATAAATAAGTGTGAATATTATACTATAAAAATCCATACTCATTTTAAATAATGTAAAACACATACAACAATACAAAGTGATAAAATAACCGGCAGAGTTTAAAATAACAGAATAAATATGACACTTTAGTTTCAAGTTGAATAAAAACAGATTTCATACACAGATATTGCGCATCAATAAATGAGGTCATATTTCTTCTATCTACCATTTTGGTCCAGGAAATTAAATCATAACTCCTTAACAAAAGCACCCACCTGATCGAGAATGTAATTTCGTTTTCTCTTGGGCGCCAGATTGATCAAAGTAGTGAGACAGTTGTTGGAGGTAGAGAAGAGAAGGTCCCATCGACCGGTATAGTTTCTCTTACGATTGAGACCCATTATCTAAAAGGCAAAATTATGAAACTTAATTCTTACTTTGGCAATAGGCCGATAGCTCTATGAATTAGCAAAGATTTCTAAAATTGGGCTAAATTTTGGTTATCTACAGTGTAAATCCTAGAATGACCAAATTCGATGACATGTGAAGATTTCATAGAAATCGGTTGTGGTTTAACTATGAATAAATAAATTTAGCCACATTTTTAAAAAATTGCTTCTTCAGCAACGATAATGGTCCATAAAGAATTTAAATGAAATTTGACACAATAAATATGTATGTATTAAGTATCCGTTCTAGTATTGTTAATACACGCTAGCAACTACCTAGAAACAAGTTATTATGTGTTAGTAATATAAAACGAAACTACCGATTTAATTGAAATTTCGCATAATGAAATAGTATAAAATTACATGCCGATTGCAACAAAATTTACATTAATACGATGTATGGCCCGTGAGACACATCATTTTAAATTTATAAATAAATTTACAGCTTTGTTAAATTATACAGATATTGTATAGAGAAAATGAGAATGGCTTTCTAATAGTCTAATTAGATGTTGTACTATAAGTTATCTATTTAGTTAAAAATAAATGTATGAATAAGACAAAAATAAAATGAAATAAGATTGGTAAAAAAAACCTTAAAATGTTTACCTCTCCCAAATTTTTTTAAAAAAATATTTGAAATAAATGAAATTAAAAATGGTTAGCTATGGGATTTAGGTTGGTATGGTTGTAAATTGATACTATTAAGTATTTCAGACACGAATTAAATTATTTTAGAGCAAACAATGTTTGTATTTTCCACTTTGCTAGCTCTAAAATCTTTATAAGAAAATTCAATACCTAGTTACTTAATATTATCTACTAAGAGCCCTACCAGCCTAAATACCATAGCTAAACATATTAATTTGATTTATTTCAGTAACTTTTGTGACTTGTTTTGGAGAGTTAAGTATCAATGGTCAATTATCACTGTTCTCATCACCACCATACAACAAAAATTGGATATTGATAAGGTGGCTTTTTAGTCAAAATGTTCATGTCTAGTGTTGGTAGCCATAGAAACCAATTAACAAGCCTTAATTTTCAATTTTTTGAATATATCTAATTGACAAAATTAGACACATTTTACAAATAAATAAATTACGGAATTAGGTCTCCTAATGCGGAATGAGAGGTCAAATTGTGGAATAGTTAGCAGCTCTCACTTTTATTATGTATTTAACTCTCTTGGTACTGCCCACCAAAAATGTTCAGCAGCGATAAATGGTGGACTATTGCATCAATTGTGTGTTGTCAACTCATTTTTCATGCCTCTCAATTAAAACTTATAACAACGGATAATGTTAAAATGAAACTGATATTTGCCAATAAATAATACAACTAATATCTTGTTTGGGAAAATGCCATAACGTCTTAAAAATAATTTAAAATGCTCTAAATCGTTTTTAAAACCAAAAATATAAGTTCTACAGATTTAAAGATCATTATTAAAATCAGATTTAAATCCAAAGTTGACCACACCAACAAAATTACGGCGATCAATTTGGTGCTAAAAACAAAACATATAGAATCAGATGTCCAATTTACGTAACTAAAAAGATAAAATTGTGGGTCTCAGATGGAACTCTATGGACCAAAATCAATATCCTCAACTGACCTTCATTTTCTCCAAAATGAGATTGGTTCCCAGGACATTGTACATCTTGTCCGGGTTGTCTTTCATGTGTTTGTCGGCCCAGTAAGTCTTGCCACAGCCGGGCAGTCCACACATCATCAGCATCTCACACTCCGCCTTGCTGGGCGGGGGCAGCACTCCCCTCACCCGCTGCTCCACAGGCCCCTGGCCTATAGGCAGCCAGTCGCCATCCAGTGGGGGGAACCACATCGACTGCGGACTGGATACAGTGCCCCCAAAGCACACTTCGAAACGCACGTTCTTGACAAACACATGTGGAAACAGAGCTGCGTTCTCCAGCTCATAGTTGGGATCAGTGAACGCAGTGCCTAAAGGTTCACCATTTAGAGTGTAGGACATTGTGGCTCGTTCTGAAGAGTAGCTCTACAAACACCAATACAGAAATGCGACTGACAAACAAATCCCCAACAGTTTAGCTTTCACTGAGATTTCCAGAAATTAAATTATTTGATGCAAATATAGAAATAAACTGCTGTACTTTACACAATTTGATTTGTTTTAAACTACCTGTACAGAAACAAAATTCACTGCTTAAACATTTATTTATTTAACTAGAAATGTCACTGTTTTAATTGTGATTAAGTTCGTATGCACATTTTTATTCGCATTAATTAATTCTACTTTAACTGGGGAAGACAAATTAACCATCAATTTAGGAAGATTAGCAATCTCTATTGCCTATTTTCAACTTGGACAATAATATACTTGTTTACATATAATTTAACTAAACAGAGAATCTAACACATTCTTGGATTTTATTAGTCGATTATTGTTAGCCAATAAACATTGTTTGCTATTTATTTTTTTACATGAGCACGGGCGTCAAAAGGAGGGGGTGCAGGTTGCCGATGCACCCCTTTTTCTATGAACAAATCATTTTTCATAAATTTTGATTTGTTTAAATAATGTAATGCGTTATTTATACTTATTTAGTATCGATTATACTGATTGAAACGTGTCAGGTAAATACTGATACGCCTGCTGCTGTATCCAATATATTACCCTAATATTTTTGTTTTACTTAAGCTTGCATGTACTCTCAATGTGAGCGAACAGCTAGTGTACTTAGTCGACCTCATCACTATACCAGAGCAACAATGGGAAGTGAACGACTATCTTCAACAGTCTTAATACACATTCACTACAAACATGATGTTGACAAATAATAAAGAGATTTTCTGAAATGCACCCTAGAAAGATGGAACTACATAACCTTATTTCTATTCCTAATGACAGTGACTGATTCTATCTGTTCGTTTTTTTATTAGACTACCATCTTACTATTTTTTGCAATTATTATAAAACAAATGACTATGTATTTCTGAATCTGAAATAAACAGCATTGCTAACTTAGTTTATTTCTTATATGCCCCTTTTATAGAAATTTACCCCCCCCCCCACTGTAAAATCCGT
>JAUYWI010066210.1:0-15064 GCA_034780595.1 Parotoplana pacifica
AGTGTATTCAATTCCTTTGCTTTTTAATCCCTTCTTTTTTCGAGAAGTTTCAAAGTTTCGGGTTTTAGGCGATTTCTTGTTGGTGGTTGAGTTGGTATAGTGCATTCAGTTCTGCATTTGATGATTTTTTCTATGAAGTTGTTGTAATCGTCATCGATGAGAAATAATATCCCACTTTTCGTTTGTTGCTGTGTTGATCATTTTGAGTTCGTGATAGTTCCTCGCTTTTTGTTTTGGTAGGCAGCTTGACGAATTTTTGTTTCTTTCTTATTATCGATGTTGACACTAGCAATGAGTATATTGTGATCAGAGAGCATGTCGAGGTTACTGAAACCAATTGTTTGAATGTTAATGACGATGCGTTTGTTGTCAGTGAGAAAGAAGTCAATTTCGTTTTTAGTTTCTTTATTTGGGGATATCCAAGTCCATCGTTTCTCTTTCCTTTTCTTGAAAAAAGTATTCACGATGTATAGCCTACGTGTTTCTGCAAAGCTAACCACAGTCTGTTTCCTCTCTCATTTCTGGATCCGCTTCCGTGGCATCCAATGTAGGTATTTTCTTGAATGTTTTGGCCGATTTTCGCATTGAAGTCGCCTGCTAGGATAGTGTAGGGCTGTGGTCTTTGAGGCAGTTTTCTATGTTGTGGTAGAAATCTTCGATATCATCTTCATCAGCTGTGGAGGTATAGGGGCGTTACCAGCAATGATTTTGATAGTGTCCTTTTTATTGATTTTGATCATGATTTTAGCGTGACTTGAGGAGATAAGATTGCAAGAGATGATGTTATTTTTCCATGATGGATCTATGATGAATCCGACTCCGGCAGTGTAGTTTTCATCATACTTGCTGAGGAAGACAAGGTGGCCGGTGTTCCAGTTTACTTGAACTTCGTCTCTTCTGCGCGATTCATTGATGCAAAGGATGTTGATGTGTTTTTTGTTCATTTTTGTATGAGAGTGTGGATATGATGATCTTGAGAGGTCGTGCGACAGTTAATGTGGGCAATTTTGACATGGGTATTGTACGATGGTGCCTTGCTGACCATGGCGCGGTCGTGATTCTTAGCACCCCCGGTACTTCTAGATTTGATGACTACCATGCCAGACTAGGGGCCGTTTGTTTTTGTAGTTGTTCATGAAGAAGAGGACAGAGGTCTAACAGATCCCGATGACTAAATTGCTGGGATCCTGGTTAGGGTAGAGTACCTTCTCATAGGCAGATCTGCCTAAAGAGGCAAACGGGCTTGGAATCAGAGTTGTTCTTCTCTTAGAATGCGTTGGTCCGCGGCACCTTATTCTCTTATTCGGTGCAACCCTCTATCCTCCACCCCGAGGACGCGCCTCTACGCTGAATTATCCTCGGGGCAAGGTACTGTGTAACTATTGTAGTTAAATGCAAAAAAAGTTATTTTTAAACTGATCTATCTTTAAACTTATAAAAACAAAATCAATTAATGATAAATGGTTAAAATTTTCAATTTAAAAAAGTTATCTAATATAAAACGGTATTTATTATTTTGTAAAAATTAGGAACAATAATTATAGGAAATTAGTTTTAAACATTATTGTAAATTTGGCAAACAATTCAATTCTTATACCCACAAGGTAGTGCCTCATCTGAGATTGTAACTATGTATTTGCTTAGTTAGATAAGAGTAAACCCAAATGTAAACAAAAACTCTTATTGAGTCCGAAAATCACAATTCTCCCTTAGGTTTTGAGATCCATCACTCGAATAACTCCTCCAAATCATATGTAATTTTTCAATTAATTTAGCCGAGTTCCAAAAGTAAGGGAGCTTCAAACACCTAAAGTACACTGTAAAAAAATCTGTAAAAAACGGACCCCAGGCCGGCTTTTCGTTTCACATACACTGCTCCGTTTTTACGGATTTTTATATATCTATACAATGTAAAAATTCCGTAAAAACGGACCAGGACTATGTAAAAACAAAAGCCGGCCTGGGGTCCGTTTTTACGGATTTTTTTACAGTGTTGGATTGAACAATTATTTAAAAAACATTATATAATATTTCTTAAAAAAACACTTTCATGTATTGGATTTTTGTCCGTGGTTTTTTAATATTGCATATACATTTTTATTTTCAAACATAAAGATGAAATCAGGAATATACACACTTAAATTATCTACTATTTAATCTTATTCGGTATCGGTAAAATTTCCTGCCCAAAATTTATTTGATATCGATTGTAAAAGAAAATTTGATTTTTGTTGTTTTTTTGCTTTCGTGTAATTCGGTCTGTTGATAACAAGTATTCAAAGTGTATCGATCAGATAATATTTTGAATTCGATTTTCAGCTATATTTATAATATGATAGTAATTGGTTTCATTGTTAGCCAATATTAATGTTATACTTTAAATACCTACATGTATTTTATAGCTATGTATACCTATTAATGTAAATATCTACAAAATACATCTATTTGAAGTATCAAAATGAAGCCTAATATCTAGCTAAATATCTAGTTCAAATTGTAATCCGTTATTGTAAAAATAAGTATATTCATTATGCGAAATCATTCTGGTGGTTTTCTCTTTTAAAACAGACTAAAAAGAAAGGATTTTATTGGCAGATATTTGTTTAATCAATTTTGGCTGAGAACAAAATATTGGATTTAGGAACATACAAAAAGTGATTGTAAATATATAATAAAAGATTCTTTTTCAAATTTTTTGAAGAATTTCTCAATTGTGACAAAGAAAGTCTTCCAGACTACTTGGATTGAAAGTAACTTATCACGTTTACAACAACTAACTAAATTAATTGGAATGATTTTTATTAATAAAATTGTATTACCTATTTTGGCATATTATTGGTTATCGCTGCTTCCAATTGAATGATTACAATATAGGTTTCAAATATAAATATTATAACAACACAAAATTGTTAAATAGTTATATAATTTCTAGAGAAACGTATCTTGTGGTATGTCAAGAAAAACAAGCACTGACTATGGAGTATTGGCCATGGAAACGAAATTAGACAAATTAAAATTTGATCCAGAAGATTTAAAAGCTCGCCAAGATGTGTTTAACTACGTCAAAAATTGTCTGGACAAATATGTTGAAACTTTAGGAAACATTCCTTTTCAATTTCTCCCAACTGAGCCAGTAGGTTCAGTGGTAGATGGGACTACTGTGGGAATTCCAATATTTGACTTACTCTTGGCAATCAATATGGAGGATGCATATTTTTCTGAACCAACATGCGGACTAATGGAGGCTTCTTTGACTAGAATTGGTATTAAACGTTTGAAATCGCAGTTAACTTCATTTTTGGACGATAAACGTAGATTAAATGCAAATGCGATTGGAAAGCATGTAAGAGAAGTTATAACAATGGCTTTAGATTATTACAAAGTAAGTGATAAAAACTCAGTAAAGTTTTAAATTAATTTTTGGATATTTGCATAAATTTAGTTTTTAAGAACTTTTGGTATACTTCGATGCCGAATATTATTTTAACCGGTTAAGTCGATTTAAGAGAAATTATACTTTCTCTTAAAACGACGCAAATCAAGGTTATTTATTTTTGAAAATGGATCTATCTAACATGTAGTATTTTGTAACTCATGAGTATATTAGAGAAAATTTAAAAACTACATTTTCTTCTGCTATATCATTTATACATTTGTAATTAAATCTAAATATCTGGGACATCGTGATACAGTTACTCAGTCTTTACAGAGGCGATAGATTAGATACAAACTTTAAGTCAAATCAGTTAGAAAATAAGAAAGGTTACAACGATATTTGGTTTGTTTTCAGCATTCATTTAAAAAAAAATCATAATAAGGTACAAATTTTAGGTAGATACATGCTAGTTCTAATATTCACTATTGTTCGATCTTTTTTATTGAAATATTTTAGGTATTGCCTGGATCATTCCTTAAGCACAATGCAAACTACTATGAGAATAAACATAGTAGGTTGACTATAGAACTGGTGGATAGACAAGACGGTGAAACGAAGCTTTATATTAATGTGATTCCTGTTCTTCAAATACGTAATGACGGAATTCTTACAACTGCCGTTCCTTCAGATGATACCACACAGACATTCACATGGATACAAGATTTTTCTGTGAAAGAAGTAGATATGATTTTAGGCTTAGAAAAAAAGAATGAATTTAAAGGTTGTGAAAAAGATTGCATTCGTTTGTTAAAGGTATGTCAAAGGCATATATTTAATAAAAACTTTGCTGATACACTTAAACCGTCACTGACTTGTGTGATAGGATCTTTCTATTATTTTTTTAGGCAGTACTGATATCAAGTTTTCCAGAGCTTCCAGTTGAACTAGCTAAAATGCTTGTTTTGAATGAATTAATTTCTCAAAAAAACACAATTTCACATTGGGGCTACGATGAATTAAAGGAAAGATTTACAGACCTCATATCCATTTTAAGAACTGGACTTCAAGCCAAAGTGATTCCAAGTGTCCACAGTAGATATGCAGGGGGCTCAATAAATATGCTAGAAGGTGTCAAAGAAACCGAGAAAGCTTTGCAAAAATTAACCGGCAAATCATCTGATGTTGTTCCCCTACTAATTGGTCAAATTAATATACGCAAATCTAGGAAACCATCAATGGTATGAGAAACATCAATATAAGAGTATATTGAATTTGCAAAATGCTATAATCAGCTTTTCAAATAATGTAGGTGTAGCTCTACTAAAATTAATATTCCATTTTGACACTACCGGATAAAAGAATTAAAGATGTAGAAAGTTCATTGATTATTAGTGGAGAGATTTATTTTGCAAGTTTCATGTTGCATTAAAAACATGATTTTTGGGTGAGGCAAAAAATGAGTGTTTTAAATGTTATTGTAATATAAATGTTATTTAAATATTAAAACTAATATTCAAAAATACATATTTTTTACAACACCCCATAGATTTTCATACTAATACAATATGTATGTACATATATACAAGTATAAAGAATATACATATTTAACCTTTTATATTTAAAGACATTAAATTTTTATTTTAAATATTTCTTATTGTTATTATTATTACAAATAATTACATATCGAATTTTTATATTTAATACGTTCAATAACTTTTTCCACACCTGTTTAATTAAAAAAAACATAATTTTAAAGGAATTGTCAGGCAACCATGGTCTTCAATAAAATTGATTTCTTGGCTATACATAACATTGTAAATTTTGCATTTCGATACAGACAAATAATTTAAACTAATTCGATTTAACAGTTGATGAATGCTAATACCAAAATTTATATCTTGTTCACTAAGGGCAATTCATGTTACCATTTTATCATTCTAACTTCTTTTTACCATACTACTTAGCTAATTCATTTTCAACGCCTACTGATCTAAGTAGGTAAATTCACAAGTAACTTTAAGAGACGCTGAATGTTGACTGATGAGATTGATACTCGAAACACTTTGGCATTTTGTGAATAAGGGATGTAGGCCATTTCCAAAATGTGTATATTAAAAAATGTGTATATAGTTTTTGTATTCCCACAAAAAATTAAACGTCTCAGAAACATGCAATGTAGCCGCTTTTAGGATACCTTTGAAACTTATCTGAAATAAATAATGTGTTCAGGGTTACATGAAATTTACCTACTTAACAAAAGGATTTACTAAACGATTAGAAGTTAACTAAAATAAGTACCGCTTTGTCCCCTGTTGGGAGGGGAAGCGGGTTCGTCTGGATCCCCGAAGGTTTAGAAGGATTCCTCGAAAGCGACTCAACACACGGTGTGATAGAAGGCACTCTGAATTTAAAAAAGACACCAGACAAATGGTTCGTATAATCAATTAAATAACAGGTCAGGTATTCCAAAAATACTAAAATTAAAAATATTCAACGAGGCTTTTTGAGATATGACGCCAACCACTTATGCAATATTAACCCAAAAAATGATCTATGTACTTTTTAAACCCTATAAATGTATTACCAACAGATATAAACATGACCCCAATAGCTTTCAAACAGTTCTAATTTCAGGGTCATTAACTATTTTATGACGTCATAATGCAATGTGGCCGCCATCCAATTACATATGTTATAATAATTTGATAAGCCTGCATTTTAAACCATACAATATGTAAACACATTTTAACGTCATTAGCTACCTACAGTGAGTACTACCTTTACAATTGATTTCTCAATGATTACGTAATCAAATAACTTGACAACTGGAGTAAGGTGTAATATTATAAGATATACCCATCCGTGTATCAATAAAAACACAAAGTATTGGATCTTTTGTATTCAGTGATTAAAAAATTATTATAATGAAATCTTTAAATACAGTAGGTATGCATCTATCATCCATATATGCATACAGTATCCATTCAGTAGCTATGTATTCATATATAAAAATTAACTTTTTACAAGAATGTCTCTCAGTCAAAAAAGTCTTAAAACAAAACTATGTATAAATGGCGGATATTGTAGGAACAAACTGCTTGATGTATTCTTTTAGCAAAGTCAGGGTAAGAGGGAAGTATTTAGCCCAATGGTTACCGAAATCAGAGCACAGCGACTCTGACGTTTTCCCCAAGCCACAATTACTTACATTGCAAAAGTTCTCGATGTGGAAAAAATAGCATGAACATTGGGTGTACCTTAAGACATTTGAAGTTAAACAATTTGTTCTGAATGAGCCAATGCAGTGTACAGCTATCAGATGTACATATGTATATAGCTATCAGATAGACACCACATTGTTTACACTTATCAAGGGAGCAACATGAGGCAATACATGCATGGGACATATTGCTGCCAATTTATCCATATTTGCCAACAATTTCCTTGCGGTATTTCCCGTGCAGGATGATCCATGTAGTTGGTCTCTTTCAACACTACATAATTAAAGCCTTTGAGACTGTGGCGAAATAACTGACGTATGTTGGTACAGTGTTGGACCAGTCAGCAGATGCAGTTCTGGTGGTGGAACATGAATGTAGATGGTATAGTTTGGATCATCTGATATCAATGATGCATGTACTAAATTGTCATATGTTTTGCTGGTACCAGAATCCCAAAAACTGTTTTTAGTTGAGCTGATGGTCCAGGTTATTATCCTTCAGGTGAAGTTGAGATCGATCGATTTCACACCAAGAGCAGGGATGTGCACATCCATGGGACATGAGTCCTAATAAAATGTTATAGAGTTTTAAATATGTTGCTATTTTAAAGGATGTTTAGACAGATGAAAACCTGATTTAACCCACAATGCTTTCATGTTGGTATAGTTTTCCTGTACATCTGGGACAATTGCAAGGACACGCACCTTCTTGACACATGAATACATAAAATTATCATTATTTAAATTATTTTGACTGCTTGATATTAAAGAAGCACGTATTTTCCTAAATTCTCCTCCTCCATCAAGGCCTACTTTTATGATGAGACTATCTTTATCAGCTGAAAATCAATTTCTCAAAACACAATTTACAAAATGTTTTGAGATCATAACATATAATTGAATCTTTGAAAACAATCCTTATAATTTTGTCTTTCACAATCGTAACAGATCTCATTTGCTTAGTAGAGGAAAAATCATCTGCCGCATGGTGTTTCTTACGAAGTGTGCTTTTTATAATAGGCTCCATGCTTGATCTTGGTCTATCAAATGATAACTTTATGCCTTGAGTCAAAACGATTGTTTCTCGAACACTTAGATTTGCAAGTTCTATTGCATTTGAGAAATGCCTTGCAAAAATACTAGTGTTTAAACTTTGGAAAGAACACCACGGCCAAATCAATACCATATTAAGTTTGGGTCCATGAATTCAAGATAAATTAATGTTGTTCACCTTGTCATTATTTACTTGCCGACAGATAATATCTGAAGCCACTTATTCAGCACCCTTTGGTGTGGCAATTGCTATGGTAACAATATTTTAACTCTAGTTGTTGAATTGCAAGAATGTTGCTTGCACCTTCCTACAACACAAAGACAACTAGAGAATAACTTTATAGGCTCACCCATAATTCCTAGATCAGCAGCTGTCTTCCAGCCCTGGTGAAAAACCTGTATAAGTGGTGTATAAGTTTTTGAATATAAGTGCTTATTCACTGCGTATAACTGACTTATACAAAGTGAATACGTGGCGTATAAGTTACTTACAGCTCATGTATAAGTAATCCATCTGCATATTCAATACTTATACGTTACCTATATGCCATGTAAGTGGCGTATAGCTAATGTATAAGTAATTTTCACGAGGGAAGTGATCGCTTTAAAATTCCAAAATTGTTTGCAGCATTGATATTTTCACAGATCATACAATTGCATTCCACATTTTGTGCCTTTGATCTTGTAGCTACAGATGGAACACCAATTTTAGAGTGATCATAGATCTTTAATGGCTCTATATTTTCACCTTTATTTTTTTCTAATCATCCTTGCTCGTTGATTAATTTTTTAAAGATTTTCAGAAATGGACTTCAAATAAAGCAACCATACCATTTTTCTATTTTCTTCACGATTTCTTTTAATATTTGGCATACCTAATAAAACTTATATACTGATTATTTTAATTATAGTGTTGTAAAAAAAAGTCAGATTCAAATCTTGAAACAAAAAATACAGTCAAGTCAAATTTTCCCATTTCTCTCACAATGGATCATGAAAAATTACTCAGCATTATAAAAAAAGGTATCCCGAGATACCTAAGCACAAGTTCAAGGTCTACACTGGTCAAAAAGCAACTATTAGGTGGAATTAAGATTTGGGCTTGCATAGGTTTCTCTGCTGTGATTGCTTTTGATATAAATCCTCAAACTATGAATCTGGAACGTTATTGTGAAATTTTATCCAACAAGTGGTTCCATATTTTACCAGAAAGCAGATCTATTTTCAACAGAACAAAGCTTCACCCCATTACAGTTTAAATGCACCCCAAATCTTACACAATTTTTTTCTAAGTCAGTGGATCAGGTGAAGAGGACCTATCGAATGGCCTGCAAGGTCACCCGATTTAACTGCATGCGACTACTGGCTATGGTATCACCTTCGTCAGAAAGTTTACACTCCAGGTTATATCTTTCCTATCTAAACGCACTGGATACAAAAATCAAAGAACTGGCTGCTATCCCTCTTGATCATAAGATGGGTGATGGACATTTTCTTACTAGAACTATTTTCCCGGTTTTTAATAATATCAAAATAAAACAATAGAATTGGATAAAGTTTTAATATTGAAAATAAAATAACAATTTAAAAAATCAGCTATAACATAATTGTATTAAGTACACAAAATAATAACAAAATTAATAAACATAAAACAAATATAGTTCATAGGTCACATCGAATTGTATCGATTTGTTTGTGTCTAAAATACTGCAAATAATTTTGATATGAATACAAATACCAGTAACTTAAATAATTTCATAGATATTGTATATTACTTTTATTTTTAATCTATGATTAATTTACATCACAGTATAGAAATAAATAAACTAAAAATTTCAAAAATTTGCTCAGAGGTTCATAGTTAAATTTTCAAAATTAAGAGGCAAACCAAGTAAAGATTAGAGACAAACCCAATAATTTTTATGACCATAATATAAATAGATTCAACATAAGCAGAAATAGAAATGCAATCTTTAAACTAAGTCACATCTCGACAACAGAGATATTACGTTGTCCTTCATCTACATCAAATAAGATTTTGCACATGTAATATAAACTATATGGCCCGTGCATGAGGCCCACATATTTGTGGCCCGATAGTAAGGGACATACATTCTATTGTTATATACCTCTTGAAATGATTTTGCTGACTCAGAATAACGGTCGTAATAAGTAAACCTATTAAATAAAAAAATAATATATCAGCGGGCCTCAATATACAAATGGACTGAAAGAAAGCCACCATAATTCCAGTCCTAAAGAAAGGAAAAGACAGCAGCGAAATGGGGGAGCTACAGACCAGTAAGCTTATAGAGAGGATGGTTAGAGCGAGACTCTATTACCTATGAGAAGAGAAGAAAGTGCTTCCGATCAGACAGAAACACAGAAGACAACATCGCCAGAATAGTCCAATCAACCATCGATGGCTGGAACTCCAGTAAGACTGCAAAAAGAACCCTCATCACAACCTAGGACTTCTCTAGGGCATATGACCGACTATGGATGTTCAGAAACAAAATACCCAGGTGTATGATTGCATGGATTAGAAGCTTCCTATTGGATAGGAAGGCGAGAGTTAAGATAAGAATAAGCAATAGCGCATACAGATTTTTAAGAGAAGGGCTTCCTCAAGGCAGTGTGCTGGCTCCGACCTTATTTCTCATCTGGATGTACACGAGAAGATGCCAACAGAAATAGAAAAGTAACTATTTGCAGAGACCTTGCCACAACAATCCAAGATGAAAACGTAAATAGAGCAGTGCCAAGAGGCAGCAAAGGCCTTAGAAGAGTGGACCATCGACTGCAAGCAAAAACTGGCAGTGGAGAAATAAGAAACTATGCTACTCATAACACGGACTAAGGAGGCCAGTAAAGAAGTCCCTGTCGTCATATCGAACCAGACCATAAAAACAGGGAAAAGTATCAACCTCCTAGATGTGGAAATTGACATATCACTAATTTTACCAGCCATGTGAAAAAGATGTCAAACAAAGCTAAAAATAGGACCAGACAACCTTCAGCCATCAGTAGCAACACCAAACGTATGCGGACTGTCTATACCACCTGTATATCCGATCTGCTCTGGAATATGCAGGAGGCATAACTGTTCAGTAGCATTTTTGAAATTTATTTGGAATCTAAGTCACATAAAAGTGATTACAAGCCAGGAACAGAAAAAAAAAGTTACATGGTGTTCAATTTATGTTTTATGTGCAACTTCGTTGAAAGGTATATAACAATATATTTTCAAATGAAATCAACATGATTATTATGCAAAATCTGAAATGTACATTAAAAAACACAATACTATGTAATTATTATTTACTGTTAGCTCCATAGTTCAACACTAGAATATTGAAAACGGACCACTTTAAACCCTTCTTATTAAAGACTTAAAATTCATAACACTAATTGCTTTAGCTCCGATGATACGTAAGTATGATAAACTTACTAGTTTTAAAATGTGATTTTTTATAATCGTGTTTCTTTTTGTTCATCTCCAACTTTCTCCTTCTTAATCAGCGATTGTATTAATCTAAAGAGTGACGGATTTTAATTATATTTTTATTTATTAAAAATCCGTTGTCAGATTATATGTGCTAATACACCATGGCAACAAGCAATTTTTAGAAACACACACTACATAACTATTATTTTACCCGTAGTTGACTAAAGCCATAAAACCTTAATTACCATAATATAATATGAACTTTCGTTTAATCAACTTGCCATTTAGTCTGCTGCTAAGGACACAAATATTGAATAGTAGCTATTTTATCTCACAATGAGCCCTTAGTTCGCATATTAATCTTTCATTTAATCAACTTTAAATTTAGTAGCTGGTGCTTTAATGACGGCTACGTACACATTCGCATAATTTCTATTCGTATAATGCTTATTAGCATAGCCACTAGTCCCATAATCACATTTCGCCTTACCATATTTTAATACAGAAAGGAAAGTCTCGTTTGACATAAAATATAAAATTGTTTCAAATTTGCTGCATTTTGTAGAGGGCATGTTTGTGTTTTTTAAAATTTGGTAATAGTTTAAACATTTCATCAATCTTGTTATTGTTTTGCATTTTAACTATTTTACATTTTTCATTTCTGACCGGATTGTTTTATGGATTTTGATTTTTGGATTTTGATATACTAGATGGTACTTTCAATCACCGAGCTTGACTTGTCATCTTATCATGCTTTAGCTTGGGTGTAGAACAAGATGCATATGATTACATAGTTCTTATTTAATTTTGAAGGGATGTTGTTTTTCTGTTGAAGCCATATTTAATTTTTTACATCTTTTGGTTGGATTACATTCATTACTATGATGTTATTGCTGTTGAAGGCTTGACAGATATTATTTATTATTTTGAATGTTTGCTGCATTTTATTCTACATAGTGAAATGATCTTTCAAATTACTATTTTTCAGAACACTATTTTTTTCATCACAAATAAGGCACTCACAACCATTATTAATTTCTTTGAAAATAATTTTCCCATGAAGGGTTCAAGTGGCGATCAGGTGATGATAATATTTTTTTGGTCATGATACTGTTACTGTACTTTTATCTTGAATTTAACTAAATTTTGCAACATTAAAAATCGATCAAAAAAGTGAACTATTATATCTGTGACATGCAAAATTTATTTCTAAATTTGAAAATTAGCCTCTGTGATTTTATTGGTTGTTTGTTATTCAATGGCCGCTAGATATTAATTTCATTAACATACATACCATAGAGTAATGATACATACATAGATCGGAAGTCTAACATTTAAAGAGGAGCATTATTAATTTGTTGCTAGTCTATCTATTCCTGTTTACTTTACAGTAGGTTGCTAATAATATTCTCTTGCTTCATAGGTATAATATTCAAGTAACAATCTATTGATTTATATTAAGTTGAAAATTATTGATTTTATTTATATTTTTCTTAATATTTGAGCTTAAATTTCTTCAAATTGGATAAAAATATTTAAATAATTCTTTCACTTTTGGAAAATATATGAAAATCCACGTCTGTTGATATCTACTAAAGTTATTCCAATATGTCGATCTATTGCAAAGAAAAATCGATTTAAGTTAGCATTGTTTAATATAGGTTTAGATAGGAAACCACTGATTTAATGATAATTTAATCATCATTGCAAAGCAGCCACATAATTTTAGAAATGGGCCAAATTTCGCTGATTTAACCGCTTGTCAATCTGGCAAGCGATCAATCGGCGAAATGTGGCCAAAATACACAGTTTGCAGAACACTTGATATAACAATGATGTTGGGGTATTTGAACACATGAAACCTTGGTTACAATATATAAACCTTCCCCTAATCAACTTTCTATTTAGCAACTGTTGCTAGGACGCCAATATTGCATAGCAACAATGATAGTTTCTACAAATACATTCCAAATAACAATGCTTTTACGGGTAGTTGGCCACATGAAACCTAAGTTACCATACCTATATGAACTTTTTTTAAATTAACAAGATCTGGCTTTGCCATCCTTTTGTGATCTTTTTTGCTTGACACAATAAATAAAGCTATTATTATTATTACAAATTTACACTTAGCAACTGTTGCTAGGGACACCAATATGGCATAGCAACAAATAATTATTTAAATAACTATCATTTTATAGACATTTGATTACATGTTAACCTTAGTGTCATCACTGTTTCAAAGCAACCACAATTATAGAAATTCATTACAAAAAGAATGAAAATTAAAGACCAAAAATGGTCAAAATGTGTGTTAGCTCAAACCATAAAATTGAAGGGCTGTCATTATATAAATGTTATTGTATATTTAGATAAATGATATTTTAAAATGTTAGCGCTAACACGGTCAATAGGCATCTGACAATAAATTCAAATAGTTATTTTTATAATTTTGATTTTGTTAGTTGTAATGTTCAAAAAATCATTAATCTAAACATACTATAGTATTTAATAGTGAGAACTAACACCCAAAAATTATTTCACTTTTTTTACTTATTTTTTTATACAAAAAAAACTAAATCAAAAATACCTAACCCTTACCTAGGTTTGTTGACCTCAATATAAGCTTTAAAATGAATGGTCTATTAGGTAATAAAATTAGTGGTAATTTCTAAAGATCTTGTAAAATTTGGAAAAAATGGCAATGTTGTGAGAAAATAATAAAAAGACGAATTTAGATGTAAATGGAAACATATATAAAAGTATTTTAAAATTTATACATATACAGCAAATGGCCGTACCTTCTCCGAAGAAAGGTATTGAACCAAATGGTCCTATAAGTACGAATCCACATCTAGACTATGATAGAAGCCCATTACATGTATCGGAAACAAGACCTATGGTCACACCTGAGCACTCTCAAAACATTTAATTTATCTTCATCCGAGCAGGTCGTACTCCACGTCTCACTACCATATAACAGACTTGGAATGACTGCCTTTGTGACTAGCCATTCCTTAGTTCTTACAGAGATGTGTGATCGCAGCAGCGGGCTTATAAGGGCGTTAAGACTTCCATCCTTGCTAATTATCTGTCCTAGGTAGCAAAATTGATTGATCTTAATATAGTATGCCTCTGTTGCGCGTTGTTAGATGACAAATTCATGCTTTTTGTCTTCTTTATACTTATTCTTATACCAAGAGGTCTAATGACTCCATCAAGTTTGTTTGAATCGTTCTCCAGTACCTGTGTGTCTTGGTTGACTAAGTACATGTCGTCAACGTATTCACTGTGCCCAATAGACGTTTGGCCCGGATGGTTCGGGTTCTCGATCATCTGAGACTTAGCAGCTATAATAACCTTAGTACCTTTGGACAGGTTTGCCTTGGTTATTAAGAAGTGCAGGACCAAGTTGAAGAGAGTGGGTTCAAGGACGCAGCCTTGTCTCACTCCTCTCTCCATATCAAAGGACTCACATCAATACACCCTTTTGGTGAGTGGTGAAGCCCTTTGATAACCTCGATAAATATAAACTGTACAGTAGATCTACCGGGTCTAAAGACAAATTGGGTTTCTGCCAGAACACCCTCAGTTATGTAAACCAGCCAATTATTGCATATTTTGACCAGCAGCTTGCCCATGCAGTCTAGAAGGAAAATACCCTATAGTTGTTAGGGTCTGTTTCGCTCCTTTGCCCTTGTAGAGGGTGACCACTTCGGCTTCCTGACATGCCTGAGGTATGTCTGCGCTACTGCCTTCTTCTGGCCATAGATCCTGCAGCAGATCCTTAGTAATACGGTCTACGAGTTCATTGCCTCCCTCTTTTAGACATTCTGTTGCAACGCCGTTGCTCCCCGGACATTTCCCATTTTAAGTTGTTTTATTGATCGAGAGACCTCTTCTTTAGTGGATGGGCCTACTAGGTTCTCCACGGGTTCTTTGATAGGCATATCAATCGTGGTCCTAG
>JAUYWI010066221.1:0-15062 GCA_034780595.1 Parotoplana pacifica
GGTAGCTTCTGTGTTTTATACCACGTTAATGAGTAATACCAAAAGAAAATATTTGTAAAACACATGGCAAAAGAGAGATAACAAATAATTTGGTGGTACTTTTTACTTTTGAAAAAAGGGGTAGGGTCTAAAATCAGACTTGTCCCACCTTAAGAATAATAGCAGCTCAGGTATGGTCAGAAGGCTCTCAACATCCTCAAACGAACTCTCAGCGTATTTGTAAAGACTGTATTTGACCATGGACTGGAAACGCGCAGTCTACATTCCTCTCTACAAGAAAGGGAATCCCCGCGATTGCGCTAACTAGAGCAATATTACTCAATAGCCATGCCAATAGAGTGATGCTCAAAATCATCCAAAAGATAATGGAGTTCCACATCAACCGAGAGTTGCCTGTTGTTCAAGCAGGGTTTAGGGAGGGAAGAGGGACCAGAAACCAGATTGCTAATATCAGATGGATGATGGAGCCCACCATAGAGTTCCATCTGTTTCTCTGCTTTATAGATTACAGCAAGGCGTTTGACTGTGTGGATCATGAGACACTCCAGCAAACTCTCAAAGTCATGGGTTTCCATTTCAACTTGTCATTCTGCTCAGGAACTACTGTTTCGCCGCATTCAGTTTTGACTCTAGCTTCTTGATTGTGATACAAGCTCCTGAGCAGAATGACAAGTTGAAATGGAAACCCATGACTTTGAGAGCAAAGAAATTCGTCAGCGATGTATCCTATCTCCCTGCCTTTTTAATATTTATGGTGAATCTATCATGAGAGTCGCACACATTTACAACCAAGACATCGGAATCAAGATCGGAGGCCGCTTTATCAACAATCTTATATAGGCGGATGACATCACTCTAGTGGCCGCAAACAAAACTCAAATGAGCAATAGTCTTCATACCCTAAATAAAAAATGAAAGGAGAAGGGCCTTCAGTTGAACATTAGTAAAACTAAAATCCTATCAACCCGAGGCTATCAACAATTTCAAACTTAATGATGAAAATGTGGACGGAGTTGAAGGTTGTTGACTTTCTAGGCTCCCATATCAATGACAAATGTAGAGTGATTAAGAGACCAAACGAAGAATAATGCTTGGAAGAACTTCTATGGCCAAACTTGACAAGATCTGGAAAGATAAAGATGTTACAATTGACACAAAGCATAAGAAAGTCGAAACGCTGCTATTCCCTGTTACCCTCTATGGATATGAGTCTTGAACCTTCAAGCAGTCACACCGCAAAAGGATTGACACTTTTAACTGTGGTGCTGGCGCCGAATGCTTCTTAACCTTTGACAGCCAAAATACCTAACCACTGCATTTTAGAAGAGATCTGTTATCCCCATTCTCTGGCATCTAAAATGGTCAAACTGAAACTTAACTTTTTGGGCCACATCATGAGGGCTGAGAACAGCTTAGAGAAAGATTTGATTTTGGGTAATACCGAAAGCAGCAGAAGAAGGGGAAGATGCAGAAAGAGATGGCTTGATTGCATCCAAAACTGTCAAAACACGTCTTTGGCACAGCTCCGTACCCTTTCCCGAGATAGAACCAAATGGCGCAGGATGATTGATGAAGTTACCAGAAGTCGACGGCGACTTGACGAGATAATATTGAAAACAGCTGATATGAAGTATAATTTCAGAAGCTCCGTTAAGAAAATAAAAGTCATAGATCATGGTTCTGGAGTATTACAAATCTTTTTATTTTCAATATTATAGAACTAATATCTCTGTTCATTTTTTAGTATTCAGCTTCTGAGAGAGTACAACCGCAAATTATTGCACGGTAGAGAGTGCAGAAAATTGACTTACAGTCAGTGCACTGTAACAAGATTTAGAACCTATCATGCTTTCTAAATACGAATTTCCTTTGTAACAAAGTAGGTATTATCTACTTTTCAAGGAAGATTATAGGCTTTTCCAAAAAGATTAGGTAGGTAATACCTAATATAATTTTCATGAATAGAACTTGTTAATACCTAGTAGTTGATACCCACTAAAAAGTAGGTATTACCTATGCCTGAATACGGCCTCTGTACCATAAATTTTAGGCGGGCCCATTAAGTGGTCAAACCTTTGGGGAGCAAAACTGTAATTAAACCTATCAGGACTCTCATCTATGGCCCTTTTTGTAAAAAATAAAGCCATAGAATTAGTTCTCTAATATTGAAACTTATTGATTTGAAGTATAATTTGAGAAGCTCAGTATAACCAAAAATCATATTATTGAATATCTTGTTATTTTCTATATTATAGAACTAATCTATAAATATTTAATTTGAAATGTTCCCAAAGTTTGAATAAATGGTTTTATGAATCAAATAACAGTGTCGGCTATCTATGTATTAGTTACCGTTTATCCAATTTCAATCTGTACAAATAAATAATTTGCATTTTACACACACCTACATTAGCAACACATAAAAGCATAAGAAAAAACTTTACATAGTCCATTTTCAGCAATTGTAATTCATAATTCTATTTAGCATATTAAAATCATGAATAATTTCACATTTTACTGTACGTCAATTGACGTAAAATCATATTATTTGCTTTGTCTAATAGAAATTTTACTTTTGTGTATTACATAGAAATCGACATTCCTAATGTACAGAGTAAATTATTCATGTTTGCAACAAAAAAGGATAAGCAAAATGTAAGTTTGATTGGATATCTTGCATCGATTAGGTCATGTACTACAACAACAGTTTCTTTTTTGTCTCAATTTGCAATTAGCTGGAGCAATAATCTCATTTTTGTTTTATTTCATACCTAGATGCTCTAAAGAATGGAGGAACTGTAATTTTCTGCAATATGTTTTATTTTCTGTGGCTTTATTTTGCAGCTTATTTAAAAAAAGAATCGGTGCAATTTATGCACAAAACAAAGTGTCATACCGGATTACCTATATTACCATTAATATTAGCTTTTTTTATTAAAAGATGCAACATTTAATAAAAAATATAAATATTACTTATTTTAATAGCTGTCTTTAATTTAAGAAATGTGACAAAATTTAGAAAATTACGATTATTTTACTACCAAATGTAGTTTTTTATGTGTTATTAAAAATCAATATGTCAGACTAAAAATTTATTTGCGAAGAAGGAATAGGATAAATAAACTATGTGATCATTTCCAACTACATAAATACCTAACTCAATAAATGGAAAACTTGTTATCTGCAGTTTTTCATTTATATATATTTTATGTCAGAGATGTAACTTATTTATGTTGACCACCGCACTCTAAAACAATTTCATAATTACATTGAACAGAACTATTTGGATAAATAGCAAACATGAAATTGTCTGAAAAGTGTGTATATATGTTAAATAGTAAAAATATAAATAATAAATATCATTTGTAAATAAAATATGTTTGCCATACTTTGATCTTAATGATTAGAGATTGAATCTATGATTGTGACTTACCTAAGACGTACTAGAACCAAGATTCATTAAGTAAAATAGCTATGTTAAGTTTATAATATTTAAAATTTCTAAACAATTTTGAAATTAACCTTTTACAATAACATAAATAAATGTCTCTTAACAAGCGACTTTCAAACAATGTATAATGAACATAATCATTAAATATTTAAAATACCTTAGTAGATACATATTAATTAAATAAAACCTAAAAGATCACATTTTATATACTTTTATTTTGACTCAATTAACTTATGTACATAATTTGGAATTTCAGCTACATCTTTGATTGATGGCCCTTTAACCTTTGTATTTATTATAACCACTAGTAAACTATTTAAACCATATTTGTTTTAGGACGCAGATTCAAGAATAATTTTTGCCAAATTTAAAGAAAATATTGCTTCTTTTGTTTTTTGTGAAGTAAGTTTACAAGCAGCATGTAAAACAGTAAAATTTAACGAATTACATTTTATATCTATCTATCTATCTATCTATAGTGTTCTGCCGAATCAGTTATTTTATATATAGGGTGTAAAAACTGTTTCCGCCATTTTTGATGAAAAATATTGGTATAAGTATATGTTTAATTATTGACAAGACAGGTGAATATCTATAATGTCCTACTAAAATGTAGTTCTGTATTAATATACAAGTAAAACTGGGTGATCTTAAATCTGTGCAATTTTGGATTTTGGACTTTTTCTAAATTAAAATGATATTTTCATTAAAATTGATAGCGATTTGGTTCAATTTTATTTTTTTCTAAGCTATCATAGCAGTTAAATCATTTCCCGACTAAATGTACCTCGAGTCAATGTGCTGTCCCCAACTTTACATTAACGACTTCTCGGAAATTTGCATTAAAGAAACTGTCATACATGCAAACGATCTAGCCCATCGCCCACATAAATAAATGCAAATTCGAGAACATCCTCCTTAAGAATCAGAAGACCCTTAACGCGAAGAAAAATCTAAAGAAGCCCACGACTTTCTGATTGAATGTCCATATACGGTCAATTCAGGAAGAATTGACATCTAAGATCTTCAAATGTGCTTGCAATCCCTCGAGTTCATCATGGGCATTGATCACCGACAGCAACGGGCCTCCCAAATAGCGGTCCAGAAGAGGAAGAAGGATAACATCTCCCAAAATGTCATCAATATGCTCTGAAGCTATTGCAAAAAGGGAAAGTTAAGCATCTGGCAGCACTATTTACACCAAAGATCTGCCCAAATGAAAACCAAAGATAGGAATTTTAAAATTAATCTGAACCCAAAATTTCTAAGGGTGACTGTTGATCAATTTTTAGCCTTTAACAGCAGCATATAATTGCGTCCAAAGCAAACTAAAAAAATCCTGTAAGAGTCGAGATAAAGAGTACACTGTAGATTCTATCACTCTATACTTTTGCTTGTGTTTGTTAAATGCACTTACATCAACAGAAGATTAAAATGGAAGTGAATAGTGCCGCTAAGATTATAACACCACTACCTCTCCCAATCTATTACATAGCCAAGAAAAGAGCGGTCAGTTTTCCACAGGATGAGAATTTCAACACGCAACAAAAGATGTTTACCAAGTTAACTTGCCTTATAAAATCTGGGCTCATGGGGAAGGTAAAAAGATTGCATCTTGGCGTGAAGAATCCAATTCCTTTATATGTAGATAGGTGCTCAACACCATGAACTGTTTGTTTCCAACAATATAGTAAGTAAACACCTTTAGCGACATCCCAAATATGAATAGATCTAAGCAAATGAGAAGAGAAAAGAGAAGGACAATTAATACCATCAGACCTATCCTATATCATCAACATCAACTGATCTAATATGTCGGCCCTAACTTGAGCAGAAATGGTGTCTCCTGTATTTTCATCAAAAGATTTAACTCAACCCTGCGAAGTCAGAGAGCTGCCTGTTCACGAGAGGCAGTAGAGAGAAGGAAAATTAGAAACTAATCATCAAAATGGCGAGAAACTTGAAACACAGAGAAGTTTTGTTCTTAGGTATGATATTGACCAAGGACTCACTTTCTGAGAGCGAGCGTTGACAGGCAGAAACTAGGGCTGGGGTCGTGATAAACTGAATAAGATCTACATATGAGGCGACGAGGGAGAGTTATTTTTTGGTATGCCATTCAACCTGTATGCCAGAGGACAGCTGGCAGAACGTGTAGCTCGTTCGTGGCTGAAAAGATTGCCAAGGATATGATTGCATCATGGATTTGAGATTTGAAGAAGCCAAGAAAAGACTGTGGGAGCTTGCTGAAAACAGACGGATCGTCCTGCAATGGGTGCTGAGCCATGTGAACAACTAGGAAAATAATTGAGTCGACATGGAAGCAAATGAGGCAAGAAGAGAAGACCAGACGAAGATCAGAATCGAGAAAAGAGCAGAGACATTGACAGAAAAAGCTAAGTGGTGCTAGCTCAGCTTCGTGCCAGCCACTCTCCAGACACCAACTATTACCAGCACCAATATTGGTTTGTAAAAAGATGCAAAGTGCGACGAGACTGAGCAATTAATCCTGAAGCAAAGCAGTCATTATGACAGAGCCTGACTGAGGATCTCAGTCATCCCCAAATGAGTCTCCGTAGTTTACAGGTCTATTATGTTACAGTTTGGGATGGTCACTGAAGACTTTGAAAGACTTCTGAAGAAAGTGGCAACACCGGGCCAGAGGCCATAGCCGCAACAGCAACAGTCAATGCGCCCTGAAGACCTTGAAATAATATAATTGAAAGTCCAACGATAACCTAGTCTGCGACTTCTACAAGCTGCTTTTGGAAATCAAGGAATATAACCTAACATAGCTTGTTTGGATCTCTAGTCACTGTGGAACCATTGGTAGTGACAAGGAAGCAGCGGAAGGAGGCAAGAAAAATCAAACAAAAGTTAAATAGTCGCTCGATGTTGCAATTACTAAAATTAAGAAGTCTGTTAGAACAAGAAATGTTTGTCTGTCTGAGAGAAGAACCAAGAACATGTATCGCAATAAATTCCCCAAGGACGATTGGGAAAAGGGACTATCTAAATCCTCTTTTATATTAGCTTACGTCGTTCAGCATTGGTCACAGTATGGAGCTGAAATCCTACTTGAATAGAGGGGGCACTGTAGAAGATTACATTAGTTGCCTCTGTAAATTGGAAGCGAAAACGAATATTCACATAATAGAAAACTGCACGAGTCTTCACAGTGTTAGAACCAATCTATACATCTCTGTGATCAAAGACACTATCACTTACCAGACGAAATGTATCGAGCTGGGACGGGAGTTTCTCCGGAAACTGAAGCCACCGCAAGTGCATAACAAGACAAGACAACATCAATTCCAGATCTGCGCCATCTCCAATACCTCCCATTCAGAAACGCAATAAACACATTCACAGTCCGTAGACAAAATTCACAAATTCTACACTAAGATGACCCCCATACAACGCGGTACCAGAACAGGAGGAACAAGTGTCCCCAATGTCGCTAGCCTGGAGGAGGGGAGCAAAAAAGAAAATTGTGTCATCAAGCAACTAACAGCTGACCACTTCCCTGTAGATACCAGCTACTACCGACATTGTATCAAAATAAAAATAACTACGACTAGGTGCACTCGCTGCGTGTAGATCAAGTACCGTTTCTGAAGTGTAGTGCGATCAGTCATCTTTGTCCCAATGACCTCTAACGGCATGACGTCCATTGTAACCCAGACAAGGTTTGGAACTTACTGAGGGAAGCGGGAATCGTTGTCAACCCTCCCGAAGTTCTAAAAATCAAAAGTAACCGTAGTTTTTATTATTCTTTTTAGTAACTGATACGATTACTTAGCTTGTTTTCTTTTACATATGGGATGAATGAGTTTTTATTTAATTTAAATGGTATCTAGTCATTTCCAAAAGAATCATTAAATTTCCAGTATGTAAGTTAAAATATATATCCTTTTGAGGCCAAATATCCTCTGTTCTGGTACTTGGCTTAGAAAATTCAACACTCATTTTCCATTACAATTTTAATGCGCTTTCTATCAACATTAAAATACTCATATATGTAGAGAACTAAACATACATAAAAAGATTAGGTGCCTTACATTTATCTTTAAAGAATTACTAACAAGCTTTATAGGATATGTTGTGCATATTTAGTTATTGAGCTTTATATTAAAACGTTTTTTATGTTTGTTCGACTAAAAATTCTAACAAATCCATTTGAAATGTTAATAGTTGAATAAAAACAATTCGCTTTTCTTGTGTCTTAGATATCGCGACATCATTGCCTGATGTACATCTACATAATATGTAGGTATCGTTGTCATCTATTTGACTTAGTAAAATTTATACTTACGTATATTTTAGAAATAACAAATTGGATATTTTCCAGTATTTAATAAGCACCCAGTATAGATATTAAACAATTTCATGAAAAATAAATATAATAAATCGATTCGAAAATAGACTGACTGGATTATTTTGGTACTGTGAAACGTAATCTAAAATAATAGTAATAAACATAATTTAATGCACTATTGTTGTTTGAAAATAATAGAAAAAATTTAATTGTTGGTTGATTTGTTTTCTAATTAGGATTGAAGGTTGTAAATAACTGGAAAGGGGATTTTCAGTCCAAAAAAGTCAAAAAGTGTGTTAGTTCTCAAAGATAGTATAAATGATGTTGTGGTTTTAGAGAATTCCATAATTCAGTCTCAAATACAAAAATTAAGCATCAAGCACGAGACATTTTTACAAGTTGCTCTTATATCATTTTGATTTTGTTAACCATCCAGTGAGAGTTAATATCCAAAAACCTTTTTTCATTTTAGAGTTTGTTTCATCTATAACACATTTTCACATTTTGACCTATAACAATTTTCTTTTTCTTGTGACTTTTGAGGCGACTTTTTGAGGCCCGAATACAGCCCTTCAAATGATTTCATTCTATCAATTTATTGCATTTTAGTTGCATTCCAATTTATAAATTCATTTTTTTGTTTTATTTCTTTTTTATAAATTCATTGAATTTTGTTTTATTTCATTTTATTAATTCATTAAATTTTAGTTTTATTTGTTTTTATCAATTCATTGCAGTTACCGTAACATTTAGTTCATTATATTCATTCTTAAAGAAAATGGAATTTCATCTATTACAGTTAGGTAGTTTTTATTTTAAGGCAAAACAGAAATAAAATCTTAACAAATAAAAGGATAAGGCAAAAGACGATAAGGTGAAAAATAAAAAGGCAAAACAGAAAGACACCTTACCTTGAGTCTCAGTCACTAAAATTGGATGAAAATGTTAATTTTCAAAACCCTTTTTATTTATCGAGAGCATATTGTCTATGGTCCATCTACAGTGGACATAAACCATCAAAACAATCAATTAATCATCAACAATCCGAACTCGCGCTAATAATCACCGACAAGTGTGTTTATTTTTTAGTTTAAATAACCATTTAATATGTAGTTTTTACTCTTTCCTATGATAATATCAAAAAATAGGTTATGAAAACATAGCACTTATAATTTGGCAACAAATGAATTTGAAATTTACACACTTGAATTATGTAAAACCATGAAAACTTCACTTAATATGAAGAAAAACAAAGTTTTATCCTATCTATCACCAAATATATGAAAATGGATCTGAAAACCATTTTCACTCATGTTGATTGAAATTGACCGACCAAAATGAAACTGAATTCTAGCTACATAAAATTAGTTGACAGTCATATATTTTCTGATTATTTTAGGTTTATCATCTTTCAATGTTTGGTAAAGATCATGTATGGATTTTACCTAAAATGATGGAAGCCCATTGGTGGAAGAAAGGCGGCCCATCAGTGAATTGTACAAGTATGCAACTGGCTAGGGCAACCGAGGGTTATTTCGTAATTGATGGTTTGGGAATTGGTGGAAACCCCAGTGGACTCCAACGAGAGGAAGAACTTACACCCGATACCGCACGTTATCAGGTAATCTGCAATTATGTGTTATGATAAGGTGCAAAAAATGATTACTCCAAAGATTTGATACTCTAGCTCATTCTAAAGATTTTGGGGTTCTAGCTCTCAATATTATGAATGCTAAAGTATTTATGGACAACTGATATTTAAAAAAAATACAGCTAACAAAGTCAATAAACATCTGAAAACTAAAACCTTAATTCAAAGACTTTTAAAATAATAAAACATGTTTTTTGGATTGGGAAAGACAGAAGCAATAAAACATGTTGAACATCTCTGACATCAATTGCCCGGAAGGTCTATTATGTATGAATTGGGTGTTTTCTAGGGTGAAAAATCAACTTTGGAAGCTCATAGTTTGCAAACTGCTCAACCAATTTTACCGAGATTTGTTTTAAAATAGTACAACATAATGTAAAAATCATCATGTTGTAGGAAACCCTTCATAGGGAGGTAGTACAATATACACACGTTTTCAGGAAATCCTTTTTTCTTTCATATTCACAACGAAAACCGTGGTGATGAAATTACAGACCTGGTTGTTATAAGATACACATTAGTTTGTCCGTCCATACCTCTAAATGTATCTTTTGATCATTTGGTCTCCTCAAATTTGACCTAATAGGGTCGACAATTATTGGTAGTTCACATTTATGATAGATATGAATGCCCTATTATAATGTAGTACTTTATAAATTTCGTATAAGTAATTATTATTAAGATATTAAGCCTAAATGATTTTTCCGCTATTGATATACAAACATGGTTTGAAAGTGTGATTGGCCAATATTGTATCGAATGGACAATGTCGGCAAAACTAGATTCTAAAAGTCTGATGAAAATGTAGAACTTATACGCCAATTAATTGATCAGAATGATCATATTTACTGTCGAACCATTTCGGAAGTCTCAAGAAGGTAAACAAAAAACAACTGTGCATACCATTATCAATGAAGATCTTGGCCTTATAAGTGTTGTAGCCAAATGGCTACCGTACTCTTTGAGTGCATAGCAGTATTGGGCACGCGTATTGGGATGCAACAGGCTGATAGAAACATTGCAAAGTAAAGATATGACGCAACGTACTTATGTGCTTGATGAAAAGTGGAGTAACATTAACTAATTTCCACCATAAAATTCAGTATGAAAATGGGTACCAATTGATGCTGATGGTGACAGACTCCTTCTGTTCACAAAAGCCTTAGAAACAAAAAAGTATCTTATTATTGTGGCTTCTAATTTTGTAGGCCATTCTTATTTTGAGATTTTGGAAGATGGGATCGATAAATGCTGAAAGATACTTGGAATATTTGAAAGAATTTTCATAATTCATGACAATACGAGAGCCCATAAAGACCAGTTGGTGGAACAAAATCTTGTCATAAATTCAATGCCTCCACCACCATATGCACCAAATTTAAATCGGCAGGATCGTTATTTATTTCTAAATATGGAATCGCAACAAAAAGTTTGCTAATTTGCAGTTAATTCGAGGGTATATCACTGAATTTCTACAGTAACTTACACCACAAATGCTTGAGAAGGAATTTAGAAATCTCCTTGATCACTGTCAAAAGGTGATAGACGTGAATGGGATGTATCTGTGAAATAGTACCCATGTGTTCATATTTATTATTACAATGATTTGTTTGATAATTTTAAATGCTATTCTTTGATGTAATTTGTTCATAATGTTTGGTTTAGAATAAAAATGCAATAATTAACGGGACACCCTATAATTCATATATCGAATAGATTTAAAAATTAAATATAATTGTTTAAGGTTTAATTTAAAATTAATTAACTAAAATTGATATATTTCCTTTATTTTATTTTCAAAATAAAATAGATTGAAACCTTAACTTAATATAACGACAAAAACATTCAACAAAAACTGTTATTATTATTATTAGCCAAAAAATGACAAAACGTGTGGTAGCTAAAACCATAAAATAATTGAAATATGTCCAAAACGATGTTAACTCTTTAATTTATAAAAATTTCCATGAGCTATCTACTTTTTTTAATTGTTTAAACTGTCTTAGCTATACTACCATTTTACATTTATGTTACAGGGTAAAATCCTTCTAAATTGTAAATATAAAATGCAATTAAATAAATACAATATATTTAAATGATACATGGATCATAGTATGGAACATGTATTATCTAACACAGACAATTAATAATCCAAATACAAAAAATCGATGATTTTGGTCAAAATCACCAAATGGCAATGATAGCTAAAACAACCATTTTACACCTTAATATTACGACAAAAACATTAAAAAAACAGTGATAATTAAAGTTTTATTCTATGCAAATGTACCAATGGCGAAAGTCAGTTTAAACAATAAAAATTAGCTAGCTCATGGAAAGTTTTTTTTAATTAAAGAGCTAATACAGTTTTCAGCGTATTTAAATTATTTTATGATTTTAGCTAACACACTGTTTGCCATTTTTAGCTAATAATATAAAAACAATTTTACTACAAAAATTGCGTAAACTAGAAGATAGAAAAAACATGTTTTTAAATAAAATGTAGGAATCGAGACAATGAATGATCAAAGTACAAAAAAACTAAGGAAACAAGGATTTTTATGAACCAATTTAGTTTTTTTAATGTTAAAAGTGGACTATACCTATACAGGTAACCAATGCATACATAAAAAGTGATCTTTTCATGCTGTTGTACAGACTAAAATGATACTATATTCTATAACTTTGATACGAAATACAAAACTATTAGAAAGAGCTACATGTAGCTCCTAATGTTACCTAATGTTACTTTTTGTGTATGCATTGGTTAACCTGTATATAGTTTACTTTTACCATTTCAAAAAACAAAATTGGTTCACACAAAACCTTGTTTCCGTACTTTTCCTCGCTTTGATCATTCATTCATTACCCATCAATTCATACATTTCCTTTAAAAAATTTGCTTTTTTCTATCTTTTTGTATCTATTATATTTGCGTAGCTATTTACATTTTTGACATCGTGAAAGCTAACACTTTTTAGAGTTTTAGGTTAACATACTTTTTGACCTTATTGGTTTTCAACTATTTTTCTTTGAAACTAATAGCAAATTGCATTTATGTTGCTCAATCTAAAGTTATAGTTCGGAACTAAATATATGCTGAGTTATCCTATGTTTGTAGTGTTGAATTTTGTTTTTAAATACCAAAATGTCTTCAGGCTTTTAAGTTTTCTAATATTTAGATTATATTTTCATCATTGTATCATTTGACTTAAAATCGATAACTTTTCCTTTACTTTATAACCATGTAACTCAAATTTTGAATTGAATATCTTCCTGCTTTACAATAAATAATTTTTGTATGATTTTTCTCTAGTCTATCAGAAAGCATGCCAAGGATTTTACTATGAACTATATGAATTTATTGTCAACACCAATAAGTCCGTTTGCACTCCATGCTTTTGATGCAGTATGGACAGCAGCTCTCTCCTTCCAACGTATTATCGAAGAACCAGACAATAATGGCCGAGTGTTGAGGAATAGTGCAGAAATTCCATCTAGATTGGCTCAGCTCAGAGCTAAAATGCAAGCATTACAATGACCTTAGAAGAGCTGCTTATGTGTCCAGTGACTATCTGCTGACTGTGATGGAAACGTGTAACTTACCACCAATAAAGTTGCACATTTTGTACAAAGCGACAAATTTAACCGCTAAACCTTTACAAAATAATTGCATGGAAAGTTGACATAAAATTTATTATCAAACGCTTTATTCGGGTTATTCTGTGACACGTGAAAATAGTTTGCTTAAATTTTTCTTAAGATGCATTGTTCTGCATAGAAATACCATTTTCCTGATTAGTTAAATGAATATTTTTAAATTTCAATATTTTAAATATCGTGTCTACGTAGGCAGATAGATCAAAATATTCAAAATTTAGTCTTTCGGTTTTGAGCATTACAAATATTGACGAACTGAATTTATTGGCACGAGCTGTGTCCTTTATGACCACAATGGTTTGCTAGTCTGTGATGTGTCGTTATTTAGCAATCTCCACTGCTGGTCTCGTGTTCTGCAGAGAGTAGCTTTACATCTATACAGCAAAACATATTCGGAACTTTGTGCTCTCATGTCCATGTAATATGGATCACATCTAATTAGTTGAATCATTTATAGACTAACATTCATTTATTCCAATTTTGGCTTCTGTAATTGGTTTGTCGTAGCTTTTTAGCAGAAAAAGACTGTCATTGTTCAACAGAGTGTTGTAGATTATGCATAAAATCGTGTGGCTTATTTTATATATTAGTTGTTTTTTCAATTTTTGTGTGCAAATGTTTTCTTTATGCGAACGGGGATTTTGTCTATTCATTTCTTTTCGTGGAAACGCCTTACTTGTGCTAAACGACAAGAACCCTAGAAGTGTCAAGTCTAGTCAGCCGGACGTGTAGAAAAATTTGACACATGTCAGGCCGCTTATCGATTTTTTTCAAAAAAATATTTTGTCGATAAATCTATCTTTCCAAGATACCACCAATACTATGTTGTACAAAGTTTCTGTCAACTGATCCACCTGAAATATGATTTTCATTGCAAATGTTTATTGTACAATATAAAAGTTCGCTTATTTTTTTAATACTCTGTTTTATATTATTTATAAGTAGCTTGCATATACACCCGGTGGTCACAGACCCGGGGGCTCTTGGCCCTAAAAAAATCAAACTATTGACTGAAATTTTGGTACACAGATGTATCAGAATGATCTATTACATTTTTTGTTAAATAAATTTATAAGGGTAGCCGGCTATGGGCCGATGATGTCATCAGGTCTAAAAAATAAAGTTTGTATGATTTACTAAAATTCACCTAAGAAATGCAAATTGATAAAATATTATCCATTTGTTGACCAAAGAACTAAAAATCCAAAGAAACATGCTATTTTGCATAAACCTGAGAAGACATTTTGAGATGTCTTACGTATTTTGTCCCAACTTAGATTTTTCAGAAGGCCTTGTAGAAGAGGGATTGAAGACAAAATATATTTTCATTAACCACTGTCCTATACGTCTCTAGTAGGGGGGTGGGTGGTCTACACTCCCCCAGAATATTATACTTACTGATGGATTCGGCTGAAATTTCATACATAGGATTAACGGAGGGTAAACGAATCGACTATTGGGCCGAGCTAGGCCTGTTGACGTCACAGAGGTGAAAAAATTAAGTTTGTTCGTTTGACTTCAAATGTTCAACGTACGACTATTACACATTCACATTGCATATTTAAAAATAAATGTGCAAAAAGCGATATTTATTGGACAAAATCACTAAAATGCCTCTAAAATCTAAACCAAACATCCTCTTAAGCTCAAATTTGAGTTTTAAAATTAGGAAGGCATTAGAAATAATGTACTAGAAAATAGGATGCTTCATATTATGGTAGCTTGTCTATGAGGTCCACAATACCAGAGCAGGTCAATAAATCGCGACCCACATGTCAAACTATCGAATCTCAAAATTCACAACTTTTCAGAAACGACATTTTAAAAAGTGATATTTTTTTCTATTAAATGCTGTAAGTTTATTACTGAAGCTATCATCTTGCATCGTAACAATTATTATACATTAGAGTGACGGTTGTGTACACATAAAACTGGTTGAAACTCGCCGCTGAGGGTCCTAAGTCCCGCACCATATTTCTTGT